>JAQPPZ010017256.1:3000000-3277500 GCA_028583015.1 Wollemia nobilis | reverse complement strand
CACCTTGCTTGAGGGTGGACACCTATCACTATTGAAAATGTACATTTACTATCATGAAACACTGATTAACCACTTAAGGGTGAATTGGTATCTAATCTTGTATGTATCTTCTACATACCTTAAAATACCATAAGGATGAATTATTATCAAATTTTTGTATATACCACCTACACCACCTTCCCTCTAGGTGTAGGGTCAAGCAACCCATAAGACACAATTCCCCTTAGGTAGGGGCATTGAATCTAAAAAGCAATTATACAAAATGGTCAAAGTATGTTCCTTTAAATAGGCTAAATAAAATCATGTGATTTTAAATAAGCCAACTAAAGTTATGTGCCTTTAAATAGGGTAATCAAAGTATGTATACTTAAATAGACCAATCAAAATTATGTGCTTTTAAATAGGCCAACTAAATTATATGTCCTTAAATGGACCAGTCAAGATTATGTGATCTTAAATGAGCTAACCTATTATGTGCTCTTAAATAAGCCTATCAAGTATGTGCTCTTAAATAAGTCAATTGAGTATGTGCTATTAAATGAGCCAATCAAGGTTGTGCTTTAAATGATCCAATCAAATTTGTGCTCTTAAATGAGCCAATCAAATTTGTGCTATTAAATGAGCCAATCGCCTATGTGCTCTTAAATGAGACAATCACCTATGTGTTTATAAATAATCCAACCAACAATGTGCTTTTAAATAAGCCAATAATATATGTGTGATCTTAAATAAGCCAATCAAGTATATGTGCTTTAAATAGGCCATTCTATTATGTGCAAAATCAACCAAATAATCCCCTTTAGGCCCCTCACCCAAAATATGATTAAGAAACAATGTCTTTTAATCACTTTGCTTAAATGTGCTATAGACATAAAGAATAATTAAAAAGTGCTCTTACCTAAAGAAAGCCCCTACCAATTGGGGGCACCAAGTCCATTTCCAAAATTATCCAAAAAAGATATTTAAGCACTCACTTACAAACTAAATTACATCAAATCATGTGTTTTCAAATGGATCAATCAAAATTAGGTGCCTTTATATGGGCCAATTATATTATGTGTCCTTATAGGGAATGACTTGTAGATAAATAGAATCAAATTGTGTTCTTAAATGAACCAATCAGTTATGTGTCTTTCAACAAAATAATCCCCTAGTATGATCAAGAAAAACACCTCACTTAATAGCCTTAGCATAATCAAGAAGAGCCTGGTATAACTTGGCACCTTTTCCCATTATTCCTTTTCTTCTTTTCTCTTAATTACTCATCTCCTTTTAATCCTTAGCTACTTCTTTGCATCCTTAATCAGTCATTGTTCTTTTTTGACTTTAGTCAACTCACCTTGACATCCTTTCTAGATCATCTTCATCAACTTATATCCATCATCCCCATGTGCATCATGTTTACTTGGTTCAACTCTATTTTCCCTTCAAAACATGATGGGACATACCACGACATAACTGCATTTTAATTGAACCTTAATTAAAGCCATAGAATTTAACCTTAGAAAAATAGTTACCCCTTTTGGTTACAAAATTAGGGTATGTATGATTATTTTTTACATGTTTATTTTATAATAAATGCATAAAAAAGGGATAAATGTAGACACCCATTTTTCTACCAATTGCATCTCCAACTAGTTATTTTGGCCAATTCAACGAAATCAACCCAAATTTAGGATTAAAAAGTAGCCTAAAATTTGAGAATCCTAATATAATATCAAATCTTTACAAAATCTCATAAAAGTGATACTGTTGAAAAGTGCTTGGAAAGAGATCCAATGAGTATGAACATACCTATGTTTCAACAAGGTTTGACACCTCAAAACTACCCATGATAGAAGTTCCAAAGGCTTTTATAAGTGTCATATGGAATTTTTACAATGATTATGTAAGCATCGCACAAAATTATATATGGTGTTTTTGCACTTTCACCACTATAACTATAATTTTGAGGGTTTGACTACTTGTTTCTTGTGATTCCCACCCAATGTCTTGTTTAGCATGTGATTGGCATACCAACTGGATCATCTAACTACCAATTAAGCCTAATTAAGTTATTTAAATGCTCAATCAAGGCATGTAACTGCAAATCAAGCTATTTAACTCCATGCACCTATTATTAACTATTGAATCACCTCTCCAAAATAATAAAAACTTTCCAACTCTTCCTATAGATTTACTAAATCACCTCTCCATGCATGAACCTATAATAAATCCTCCAAAGGACTTGAGTGATCTATAAAACCACCCTTGGAGGAGGCAAAAGGAAATAGACACATAGGTAATTACATGCTTCTGAAATTCTTGGTGAAGGGAGATTATTTTTAGTTGAAGTGCTACTACAATTTTAAAGAAAGTTATTTGCATCTTTGATACTCCACAAGGCAATAATAAGAGCATTATAAGAGCAACATAGTAGGAATTTTGTTCAAGTATCAAAGGAAGTAGATCTTGGTGTCCTAATCTTGCAAATATCTTCCTCATCTCTTTTTCCTCCCTTTTGAATTTTGAATCAAGATTTATTTACTTTCCATGCATTTGATTTTTTGAGCATTCTATTTATTATTTCAATTATCCATTGTAAAGAACAAGGGTTTGATACAACTATCGATAAATATCAATATTTTTGGAAATATTGGACAAAACCTTATGTACTAGCACAAGTATTTTTTAGTTTTTATTTAGAGGTTTTATTTTCTATGGGTATAGGATGAAATTAAAAGTGCTATGCAACTACACTGGTATGATGATTTTGCACTAGTATGATACTTCAACACTGGTACAGTGTTTCTACATCAAACGAGTTCCTATATTGGTATGTTATCTTCTTTGTCTTGTTCTATTTTGTTTTCTATATCTATGTTCTATTTTATCTATAGGAATCTTAAGAGATTTTTGTGATTTTTTTTTTTGCAAAAGGTGCCAATTTGGACAATTTGATGTTTCATAATTCTTTCATCCATCTTGTAACTAGTTTTATAAGGATATATTGACCAATTAATTGCTTTTGTGAACTGCAATAAATTACAAGTTTATCTCATTTTATACATTTAGGCATAAAAACAAAATTCCATACAGTAGCCTTTAGGTTAGCTTTCTTGCTTTTGCATACATATTATTTGATCCCTTGTTTGGAAAACAAAAGAGAAAGGCATTTACTTTCCTCATAAGCATTGAAAATGAAAAATTATTTATATCTAGTTCGTTGTATTCTTGCATGTCTTATATACACCTACATTGCATCCCTTATCCTAGCATTGCATTAAGAATATATTAGGAATTTGAACCTCATGTCTTTTCCAATCATTACATCAAACTTAGATTGGTAGGCTATACATTGAAAGCCTTAAAAATCTTGTGTGGATGCATGTAATTTTTTTGCTCCCCACATACATATATACACAATTATTGGGAGTCATCCATGCTATATCCAAACTCTTTAAAATTTTAAATGTAGAATGGTTGTATTTTGTAGCTCTTTGCTAAAATTAATAATAAGGTACTATACATTTTATCTTTGTTTAGTCCTCACATGTAGTGATGGTGTACTTGACATTAATCATGATTTTTACTCGAGCAAATAAATTAAAATTAAGAACATTTTTTTCAGTGCATTTTTCTTAAGGTGTTATATTATTTAATTGTTCTATTTTCTCCTTCACACCCAAAATAATATATAGGACATTTATTGCATAAGGAATTAAATATAAAAAATATATATTGGTTGTATTATGATATGCTCTAGTTGATGAGCCTCCCCAAATAGAAAACTAAGAATGGATGATTTCCATATCTAATGGTATCTATCTTGAAACACAACTTATCATGATAATAAAATACACCATAAAAGGTGGAAAAACAATTAACTCAAATTCAAAATTTGTAGAAAAATCCTAGCAATGAAAAATTCATCGCCTTAGAGAAAATTTGCAGAAAAATGAATATGCTTTCTATATGGTGTGTTTGCAACCAATTCAAAATTCACATCCCTCCATCGAATTTGACCTCTAATGGTCAAATTAATTAATACACCAAGTTGTGAATACAATCAAAGGTATATTCATATAGGCAGTGTATTTGCATACAAAAAACAAAGGCTTCAATAGTATTTGTAGTAGTCAAATAGGGCATATATCTTGCATGTTTACACTTCTGCCATCATAGGAAATCAATAGGTGGGGAGGAAAGTGGTGGATTTCTTTCCACTCTCCCCACTTGCCCAAAATAATCCCAAATCAAGGGGTAGTTGATTGCAGGCTACAATCAACAGTTGATCAGTCCTGCCACCAGTTGATTTAATTTGGATGCTAGCCACCTTGCCCCTCCCACTTGGGAAACCCTAAGAGGGACAATTTATATAAATTGGCCCCTTGTGTTGGCATTAATAATAACTTATTTCTAGTTCTAAAACTCTACCAAAATCAAAACCAACTCAAGAATAACAAAGTGCTACCAAAATTCTCCTATAGAGTTGTTAAATAATTTGGGTTTTAGAGGAAGGACAAGGGGCATCTCATATGTGGAAGCCAATGATACCTTTATTTTAAGCATTGTTACTTTGTTTAGCTTTTCTTAACGGTTGTATAATTTTATTTTGTTGCATGCATCCTTGTATTTCCCCTATCCAGTTCTAACTGCCATTATATTATTAAAAAATCCTTTATTTTTTATTTTACAGTCATCCTAGGAGATCTATAGGACAAAGAACCACTATTAGGACCCCTAAAATACTAGTAGAATACATCCACAAATTTCCCCATGGCTAGACTTTTATTTTGCTAATAGTTCAAACAAATATACCACCTATGTTTAATGTAGGTGACATTATCACTATGGATATCAACATTTTTATTTTCACAGGATTAGTGTTATTCTACTTTTTCTAGTCCTTGGAGAAAATATGCCAACTATGACTATTATAGTTGATGTATTTTCCATACATTTGATAAGATATTAGATCTTCCAATCATCTCAACATCCAACCTAACCAGACCCATCCCTATGCATCATCTTAATAGTATCTTTAATCCTTGGTTTTTCCTCTATCTATTATTAGATCAATTCTATCATATTAATGAATTTGTTAGCTACAACACTTCCATTTGGTATATTTTATACAGATATTTTAGCACTCCATATCTAAGGAAAATTATTTTGATTTTATTCATAAAAAAGGGGCTTGACTATGCCAATCAAGAAGATATAGTCTTCTTGTTGTTTGGTAGGCCCCCAAATCATAGTCATACTTTTTTTGTCTTGTTTACAGGTTTTAATGAATTTTCTAGCTGAAGGATTTCTAGGCGATGTATTTGTACAAGAAGTAGATTTGCATCCATATGATGTATTAGATCCAAATGGTAGAATAGGTAGGTACCTCTGATCCTCTAACTTTTAGTTTGTAGCATAGGTTGTTTGCTTTATTGTTTTCTTTCTATTCACCTTTTCAAACACACATATGAGAAGGAAAAACTAAAATAACTTTAGTATAGTTGTTTGATTTAATTTCTTAGGCATTCAATTATAATTGCATGTAGTTTGCATTAGGATAACCTATGTGTTTACATCCTTCTCATACCCTTGCTTTCAAAAGAAAAAAGAAAAGAAAATTTTATTTTTATAACATAGATAGCATTCAACAAAAAGCTAAATTGCATATAGGATATAATTGTATTTTTACATCTTTGTTCTCATAGTGCATTGCATCAACATATTATTCATTAGTTTCTAGAACATATTATAACCTAGGTGCCTATCAAATTTAACACATCAAACTAGATTAGGGAATCTATAAACCCTTGGTGAACCTAAATATATCCCACCAAAGATAAACACTGCACATGAAAGTGTAGTCCCCCAAAATGATGAGTTAGCAACAATGCTCTCCTACCCAAGTATGGATGATTCCTGAAGGAACACATTTGGGGATAGTTCCCCCATGCACCTTTTTGGCATCCCACTTTGGTAAACCCAACATGAAAACATCACAAGGATCCCTATCCAAAAAACCTTTGACTTAGGACCTTATCCTTAATCAAGATAAAATAAATCATACTTTAATCAAGATCACTTAATCTTGTTTACTTAGATAAATCATATTAAATCAAGATAATAAGAATATAACCAATTGTTGGTCCTACTAGGGGAAGGTTAGTGACCCCTTGAGTAACCCAATGTACAAACCTTGGGGGTTATCTTCCTTGGCTAGCATATTAGGGAGGCTAGTGAGAGTCGTAAGGAGGGCTACTTTTCCAAGGTTACATAAGGATATCATACATATTATTCTTATTTGCTATAAGAAATCTCAAAACAAAAATTAATAAATTGAACTCTACCTTTTGCCATGTTTGAACCCCCTTATATCACTCGAAACATTGAACAACAAATGGTGTAAAATCTAAGTGCTTCATTTGAATTTCTAAAGAAGCAACCTTTGATTGAAAACCCAATCTTTGAGGAAGAAGAGGAAGAAGCCCCTCCTTTCAAAACTCTTTCTCTTATTCACAATAAACAAGGAGATGTAGTTTTCAAGTGCATGGATCATCTTATTTATTTCTTACAAGTAAATAAAGAAACCATGGAAGTTGCCTTTAGGATAGAAGAAATGCTTCATTTTGTTGTAGAAGAACCCCTTTTAGAACTTCTACACCAATCTAGATCAAACCCTATGAGTTCTCAACAATGAGACTCAATCATCACCACAAATTTAGGAGGGAGGTCATCAAGTATCCCATCCTCCTCAAGAAATTTTGGATCTATACCTCCCAACATAGATCCATTTAGGCTAAACCCTCCTATCTCTTAGCATATAAGTCATCCACAAGTCCAACATATAAACATCCTTCCTAGTATACCTCATGCTTTGAATGTGGTTGCTTCTAACCCATTCTATAGCATGTACCTATGCTAGCTAACATTTCCTTTACTAAAATTCCCCTTGCTAACATGCCTTTATAATGTGATCCTAGAATTAATAACATGGTGATCCCTTTTGGATCATCCCATCCAAGTGCTCAATATTATCCTTTAGTCAATCCTTAGTCTCAACCTATAGTACCATCAATACCTTATCTTAGATTCCAAGATATCAATGATAGGCTAGAATAGTTAGCAAAAGAAAAATATGAGTTCAAACAATAGTTAGCCTCTACTCAAGGAGGTATACCTAAAAAGTATTCTTACAAATATTACTGCAATGAACCTATAGAACCTAATTTAACAAATAGACCTTATCCTCTGAGCTTTGTGTTGCCAAATTTTTGGTTATATAAGGGAGAAGGTGACCCTATAGAGCACCTTCAAATTTTTAGATTTGCATGCCACGACATCAAATATGATGAGATATTGTTATTGAAGCTCTTTCCCACAAGTCTTGGTGGTGAGGCCTTAGAATGGTTTTATCAATTACCTCACCACTCAATCGAGAATGTTTTTAATGTGGATAAAATATTCATTCAATATTTTATCGCTTATATCATGGAAAAATATATAGTTGATGATCTAAATCAACTAAAACAAGGGAAAAATGAATCCCTCAATGAATTCTTTCCTCGATGATAAGCATTATTTAGGGAGCTCCATTTTGCTCTGCCACCTAGGGAACTATTACATATTTTCATACTGTCGGTCACGAATCTGCCACAGGAAAGGATTTTACATGTGCACCCTAGACCCGGCCAACATTGAAAGGCTGGAAGCAAGAAATGGCTTCCAGACCAATCTCCAGTGGGTTTGGTTCCCTTCACTATTCTAAACTTGGTTAAGATAAGGGTTCTTTGGAAAGAAATTGAAAAGGTTACTGAGAAGAAATGGGAAATATGGCCACAGAGCCAAAGTGATGGGATCGGAAGATAACAGCAGGAAACTTAAAAATGCGACAACAACAAGTAACATAAGAAGTCAGCTCAATTCTCACACAACTGTATGTAGCAAATCTCTCCAATATTACACTCCATAAATCATACTCTCACGGCAACACTTAAATCCAAGATGCAGAATTTAAATACAACAACCATTAAGAAATACGAATACTATAAGAAATGCAACTTTGATGTAAAAGAAAATCACTCATACAACCGTTGCTGAAAATCTAAAGCCAATACTTTTATTCCTGCAGATACAATTCCAGTTTCTAGCAGAGAACTCTCCAACCACCCTTTCAAATGAAGCTTACATTGGTTTTTATAGAGGGCCGTCCTCTTTGTAGCATTAAATATTTGAAACCGACTTCCTTGTGATCTACAATTATGCATTGGAAATTATGCACACGATCCCCTTAATTGCAGCCTTGGAGACCCACAAAATTGAATGCAATGTACATGTCAGCTTCGAAGAACCACCTTCATTAAATTTGTTTTTTAAACATGTGCATGAAAAACCGTTAAAATGATCCACGACCAGCAGTTTCGAACCAAGAAAATCTTTAATTTTTGTGGCACTGGTGCTCTTCGACCTTGACCGCATTGAAAATCCGTAAAGCATTTAATTCGGGGCAGCATTTAATCTTCGAAAATCGGAAAAACCTCCTCGAAACTCACAAAACTGCTTTGGGCCAACAATTTAAGCATTAATAATTAATAATAACAATAAATGTGGCAAAAATGCCAACATTCTTGGTGGCTCGCGGGGTATACAGCTTGCTGTATGCAAGAATCCAGGCCTGAATCCATTGGGCACAGAGTCATATTGGAACTGTAAACTAGCTGTGGTGGTACATGTCAGGGGACTGCTGCAATCATCTTCTGCTGAAAAAGTTGAAACTGAAAGAACCTGCACATGACTGGTTATGAAATGCGACAAATGGAATGCGATAGTGGAGTGAGCTCCTGTGATTGTGCAAGCGGTGAAATGCAAATGTAATGGTAATATGATGAAATGGATGAAATGAAGAAAAATAATGCGGTAGTCAGTAACAGAATGCTGCTTTGTACTACCGGCTGCAATGGATATGGAATGAAAGTAAATGAACTAATGGAATGGAAATGGAAATATGAAGGCTATGGAATGAGATTGAACTAAACTATAAATAAATGCGTAAAATGACAGAACTTAGAAGAAAGGGATAAGAAGGAACGGGAATAATAGGAATGGGGAAAAGAAACAACAGTCGTGGCTTTGTTTTTTTTTTTTACTGTAGAAGAAAAAGAAGTAAAAGAAGGAAGATGAAGAAGGGAAAGGAAGAAAAGGAGAGGAGAAAGAAGAAATTGCTAGAAAGCCACCAACTTCTGGGAGGAGAAAAACAAAGGAAAAACAAGCATCTACGGCTCGCAGGCAACAAGAGCCGAGATGAATAAATAAAAACAATACCTCTTTTTTTTTTTTTCTACTCTTTCTATTTTTTTTTTAAATATTATATACAATAGTTCACGACATGATTGGCATGTCACCACCAGACACCTAGTCTCAGAGGGTTATCCGATAAATCTGCAATGTCCTGACCAGATCTGATCATACTTAAGTCGGTCCTTGAAATTGGGTCGGCTTCTTCCTGAAGTTCTCCATGTTTCGAGACATCGGCAAGTTATCATGCTGTATACCAGTACCGACACAATTTACAAATAATGCAGAAAAGAAACCCCACCATCTTGAAGAGTTCTTTGAGTGTGGACTGAGAACAGGTTCCTCCAACTCCTGGATCCGAGCACAGGAATTGGCCAGGAACCGTACTTTCTTCAGGATCTTTGCCGACTCCACCTGTTGATCTGACATATTCAACAGGTTCTGAATACATGCTTGCGTGTCTTGTACAGCTATGCCTTCTTGGTGTTCAGGTTCTGCCACTTGAATCTCTTCTTCCTCTTCGCTTATATCCTCCGGATCCATGAGATCTATCCCTTGAACTCCACACAACTGCATCTTAGGTTTCTGCTCAGTATAAGGGATCTGGCATGAAAAAGACTGCACGGGATAGACAGGAGCAGCAACTACTGGAGAAAGTGATGGAGTTTCTCCCCACGGTAATTTTCTTGATAAGAGCAAAAGTTGTTCTGCTCGCACTGCTTCCTCAAAGATTTGTGGGAACCTTCGTTCACCTGATTGCAGCAAGAGGAGGCCTATGTCAGAATGGAAAGCTCGAACATAGAAGAGGTGGGCTTGGGTGGGTGATGGTTGGATCTTCTCTGGAATTCTCTTCCAGCTTCTCAAGAATCGGACATTGAAGTCCGTGATGCTCTCTTGAGGTGCTCGCTTGATGTACATTAAAAAATGATAGAGATCCAGAGAGCTGAAAAAAGGATCTTCGTCAAATATTTTGATTAGTGCTCCTGCTAGATCATCCCATGAGCTGATGCTTTGACGCTTGAGCAGTCTGTACCACTGCAATGCCCTTCCTTCCAAATACTGAACCAGAAGTCTGATCATGATATCCTCATGATTTATGACATGGATCATTGACAAAGTAGCAATATCTTCAACATGCGCCAGAGCCATGCCTTTGGTACCATCATATTTTGCCAGGGCCTTTAGGGCACCTTTGGGAATTTCATGCCGGATTTGGAGATTCAAAGGGCCAGGATCATCCCATCTAGAAAAAACCCTCACCTTTGTGGCAGTGGTCTGCGGGATCACGGCTATCGCCATTAAGTCAGAGTCGCCAGATGAACATTCTTTGAACTTAAAAAAAAATAGGCGTCCACGATCAAGAAATTCGGATCTTCAACTCAGCAAAGTCGCCAGATGAACTTACAAATCTCTGCTGTGAGGCCAAGACAGCTCATCAAAAATCTTGAGACCTCCGGGTGTTAAACAATAAAACTTATGGATCTTTTGAGACAGAAGAAGTCTGTCCCACCGGGCGTGCCAAAAACTGTTGGCATCGGTGGGTTTATCACTTTGGAAAATTATGCTTATCCCACCAATTATGAATTCTTAGAGACAAAACTTGTCTGTCCCACCGGGCGTGCCAAAAACTGTTGGTCCAAAATCTGCCACAGGAAAGGATTTTACAAGTGCGCCCTAGACCTGGCCAACACATACATAATATATAATAACATTTATCATATCCTTTAGAGATGACTTGTGTCATATCTTTTGACGATGCAATTGATATCATAAAACAAATGAAATCTACCATTTAGCATAGAGGGTATCTAAATATTAAGAAATAAGATGATAAACCATCATCTTGTAACACTAAATGACAATATAAAAATAAACATGTTGTGGGTGATGGCATAGTTGACTCTTTTTCCAATAGTAATCCTAAAATAGGTAATGGTAGTACTGTGATAGCATTAAATAAATTAATCTTAGCTAAAACTTAGGCAAAACCTCCCAAAACATTTAATAGTTTAAATAAATCTCTATCCTCTATTCTAACACAAATATTGGATTCTAAGATGATAGAGCTACCCCCTATAAGGTAGCATGACACTTAAATATAAATACTTTCTTGGTTCAAGCATGATCAACAATGTTATTTCCATTGCACTAATGGTCACAATACAAACAAATGTATCACTCTTAAAAGTGTGGTACAAGACCTCATCGATGAAGGTCATTTAGTGGTCGAAGATCCTAAACAAAAAACATCTTCCATCCAATATTTTATGATATTCCAGGACCCCTTACCCAAACATGGATAAAATATCATCAATCAAGTGCAATATAAGAATGTCCCACCACTAGATCAAAACATGGTAGGGATGATTCATGTTAGCACCATGACTAGACAACAAGCCAAAGAAAAGGGTCAAACCTCTAAACTACCTCTTGAACCTCCCCTAGTTTTGTGGCCTAGACATACCACTACTCCTAAAGAACCACCTTTGGTTCTAAAACCTCAAGAAAAAATATTTTAACCTTCAACAACAATTAGAGGACACACTAGCTAAAATATCCATACTCAAGTTGTTATGAACTTCTCTAAGTCATAGAGAGAATTTGTTCAAGCTTATAAGTGAACAAACAATACCTATAAATGCTAGTCTTGATAATTTGGTTGATATGGTAGGGTCACTTAGTTTGAACCATGTGCTTACATCCTTATTTAAGGATGGCATTCCACCTGCCTCTATGGTTGAAGAGATACCTTTGTATATCACTTGCAATATCGATGAGCAATCCATTAAAAGGGTTCTCATTGATAATGGTTCATCAATCAACATTTGTAGCCTTAGATTTATCCATAGAATAGGGCTCAACAAAGAATATTTAGAAAATTCATACATTATCATAAAGGCTTATGACAATAAAGAGCAAGAATCCACTAGAACTATAGTTATACTTGTAAAAGTGGGACCTTGCATCTTAAACATATTGTTTTATGTGTTGCCCTATGATTTGAACTATAATCTTCTTTTGGGGTGACCTTGGATCCATGCGATGTAGGTTGTCCCCTCAACTTACCATCAGTGTGTCAAATTTGAATATCAAGGTAAGTTATATAACATAGTAGCTAATCATGATCCTTTTACCTATTGCTAGAATATCTAGTTAGAAAATCCAAAAGCTTGACTCTTTCCATCATTGAATGCTTCACATCCCTTCATAGATGATACCTTAAGGTTTGACTCACATAAGAAAATAATCATCAAACAAGAGGAAGGAACCAACAATCAAGTCATGACTAAAGATAAATAAAAGGTTAAGGATATCCACAATATAAACCTCAACAACCAATATCATGAGCTATTACTGTTAGACTTGATTAGGTTACCCCCATCGTCCTATATTTTTAGGTTACCTTCCAAGTGAGGAATGATTATACAAATATGAACTTGCACATTTATATCTAGAGGAACAACAAATAAATAGATAATATGTGGAACTAATCCATGATTGATAGAGGGAGATATATCTCAAGTTTTTATTCTAATATTTACCCTATCTCTAAGAAAAATATTTTTAACTCTAGCTATAAAGGAAAGGGCCTAGGAATTTGAGAACAAGGTATTAAAGAGCCTTAGAAACCAAAATTTGGTCCGAATATTATGGATTGGGATATTTTCACAACCTTAATGAGATGACTTTTCTTGTCCTTAGAAAGTGATGACAAATATGTGTCTTTTCTCATATAAATCTCAAGGAAAATCAAATTTTATAGTAGATATAGACTAGGATGAAGAAGAGGATAGTGAGCCTCTTCTCTTCTCTTTTTTTGATCTCTTTTCATAATATGCACAAATAACATCATCAACATTGAGCCTATTAAGGATATATGACAAAATTCCAACGATAGACTTGAGAATGAGTATAGATCATGTTCATTACAAGAAGAAAATAATATGATATCTCAATCAATGGAAGATCTTGTATCAACATTACATATAAATGATTGTGAGGTGAAAATTTTACCCCACTCTCCTCTTAGGGATAATGGCAATAATGTCTCTCCTTATGATGATATTCCTATTGAAGGACCTATTTCTTTAGACACACATCCCTCACAATAATTTAACATTGAGCAATGGACTTTAGATATCAATGAGCTTCAAAGTCTAGAAATCTAAAACACTACACACCTCAGACATTTATATTTTATCATTTTACAGAGGGATGAACAAGATAAGTTCACTTCCTTAAAAAATAGCATAATTCATGAGAAACAAGTCAAATGATAAAAATCTTATGATATCAATATCACCGATGGTAAGTTCTCCTATAAAAATTTTAGCATAAAACCTATAATCTAAATAAGCCCTAAAACTGGGGGCATAAACATTAACATTAAGGATATAAACTATCCAAACCAAACAATAAGGATATAAACTATCCAAATCCAAAAAAAATAAAAACATTATATCATATGGACATAGACTGTCCAAAATACTATATCATATGGACATATATTATCCAAAGCACTATATCATGTGGAAATAGGTTATCCAAAGCATTATATCATATGGGAATAGACTTTCCAAAGCACTATATCATGTGAAAATAGACTGTCCAAATTACTATATCATACGGACATAAATTGTCCAAAATATTTGTATTATAGAGATATAAGTTGTCCATAAGCATTGTACTATATTTCGACATCGACTATCCAAATATCAAAATGGCATAAACTACCTACAAAATCAATAGTTTTTATAAGCACTTATCAAATAATCAAGCTATAAGAGCCATCGTTTATCAACAAAAAAAATACTTTATTGGACATAAACTATCCTATGACATGGACTGCCTAAAAACACTATTAGTTGTAGTTGCCTAAGCGCTTGTCCATTTATCAAGATGAGAGGCCATATCCTAGGGTATATTTAAAACATAAATAAATCAATTTTATGAACATAACTCTCCTCCTAAAACTCATAAATCAAGTCATCTTTCAATTTTTACTAAATTTGTTTTGAGCTAAATCATAACATTAATGTGGTTCCTCAAAGCTTTTCAAAATCCTATTTTCACATATCCATTATTATTTAATTTGATTCTACACTTCTTCATCAATTAGAAGTCACCTTATCATACCTATATTTTACATCGTCTCTTGATAGTAATTCGCTTGTGAAATTATGCTAGTTTCATATCACACTTTCAATAAATGGAATTTTCCAAAACAAAGTTAATTTTGTAAAAATTCTAAAACAACTCTAAAATCAAATTTCTACTAATCCAGATATACAATATCCATTATAAACATCATCAATGCATTGTACTATCCATTTACTCTTCCATTCAATTTAGACCAATTTTCACATCACATCAACTCAACATCATATAAAAACAATCATAAACTAATAAATAATTAATATATACCACTTGATCTTAAATCGATATACTATACCACAATTTATCAAAATTGGTACACTTAGATCCTGTCAATCAGTTGAGGCATCTCATAAAAAATTGATGCTCTCATGCCACTCACAAAAACCCAAACACTATATAATAGACTCTAGGTGTCTAACCCACTCTTGATTGGTCAAGGAGAAAAGTTCATAGACTACTATGAAGGCCATGCCATTGATATTTTCCTAGAGTAGAAATACAATGGATTCCTTAAAGGAGATGACTACCTTTGATCTGAAGGAATGAGTACATAGTAAATTGACCTATATTGTGCACTCATTTCCACCTCTATAGTGTAATAAGCCTAAAGAGTACCTATCTGGTTGAATAAACCCCTAATAGCTACATCATTACTCCTAGCCCCAACTACAACCACTATGGCTACATCATCACCATGTTCAATCCTCATTTGATCTCTCTCCATCTAGGCTTGATCTCTCTTTGATATAGACTAATCCCTCTCCATGAGATTTATATCTCGTGTTGCTAATGCTTGGTCTAGTTGTCCCTATAGTAGCTCCATCTTCCTCATCATAGCATCACTCTCCTTCTAGTATGCTTCCTCTATTGTCCTATTGGTACCTACCCTAGTATCATGAGCCATAGCTAAAGGAGGCATAATAAATACCCATTATGGTATAGATCCATCTAGTGGCTTCTATTGTAGTCTCTCTTGTGTCATCTAGACATGATAATAATCCATCATGCTCAACCTTATACCCATCCATGGTTGCCTTATCATAGGTGTAACCCATGTAGGATAAATATAGTGGTACCATTAGAGATAACCTGGAGCAACCCTCAGATCATAAATACCCAAATATATAATAGGAGAATCATTTGTATCCTCCTCAATAAAACTCTTAGGATCTAGAAGGTCATTAAATCCTCTTTATCTCTCTTGAGTAACCTATTGGAACAAAAAATATCCCATCATTGGGATTCCTTGAACAAGACCAAATTGCATCAAAACCCTATCTAGGTGATAGAGCTCAAACTCTCTACGTGGTCCTCATAGCAATATTATTTGTTGTACCTTAGCTAAATAGATACCATCCTTAGCCCATCTTACATGGTCACTCCAAGGGTGCCATACTATATGGTCCAATTGTAGGTCATCAATAACCTATCGAGCTACCATCATAAACCCTCTAAAGTTCTCCTACCAATCCCATGGGTATGATATCATCTAAAACCAGTCAATACCTATGGATAAATTAGGTCTATGAGTAGCCCAATCTATCATCTAATGGCTATATACCCCCATTCCCAAATCTAAAAGAGATTGCAACAAACTAGAATCTTCCCATCCTTGTAGCTAACAAGGTGGAGAATTTGGTATAGCCTATATAGAATGAATGAACCCCAAGCAAACTATACATGCTCATCTCTCATGCAAGCAATAATCTCAAACAATCCCCAATGCAATATCCTCTCATTGGTATCCCTAACCAAAAATTCTAAAACTACAATACATAATAGTGCTGTAATTTAATCCATAAATCCCATCAAAAACATGGCATATCATCTCAAATCCATCTGTCATCCATAAGTCAACCCTAATATGGATCAATCCTAAACTCATCCATATCTCGATATCTTGAATAGATATTTGAAGAATCCTCCAAAAATCCTCTAACATTATTTCCATATCCCCTATCAACAAAAGGAATGTGGCACACTCTGAATACCACCTCTCTGCAAGAGCCATCAAAAGTGCATGATCTAACTCAATGGAGGGAATCGTTGCTAGGTATCCTAGATCCACCACATCTAGGACATCTTGGTTTTTTGGTGTCATCACTACCATAATTGATCACAAAGTGCATGGACATAACTCTCAACACTACAAAACATCTAATACCTACACCTAAGAAAAACAAAACAAATATTTCTCTATAAAAATAAATCAAATTTTCAAAAATTGATGCAGGAGCATCCAGTGACATCTGATGCAGGAGCATCCAGTGGAAGCAGATCCATTTTCAAAAAATTGGCTAAGGAAGGAAGATGTCGCGATTTTGCGACATGTCACAAAATCGCGACACCAAGAGGAGAGAGAAAGAGGAGGAAAACTGTCATGATATCGTGATAGAAAAAGTTTCACGATATCGTGACACAAAATGGAGAGATAAGACTACAGGGAAAACTGTCGCGATATCGTGACACAAAGTGGAGAGAGAAAGCTGTGGGAGAAAACTATCATGATATCGTGACAAAAAAGGTGTTGTGATATCGCACACGAAAATAGGAGAGAGAAAGCATAAGAGAAGATGTCGCGATATCACGACATGTCGCATTATCACGATCGAAAGGACGAGAAGAGGCGCAAGTGGAAAAGATGTCACGATATCACGATCGAAGGACGAGGAAAGGGCGCAAGTGTGGAAGATGTCACGAAATCGTGACATGTCGGGTTTTTGCGACCCGACAAAGAGAGAGAAGGTGAAGGAGTAGGAATGTCGCGATATCGCGACATGTCAGGTTTTCGCAACCCGATGAGGAGAGGGATGACGATGGAGCAGGAATGTCACGATATCGTGACATGTCGTGATTTCATGACCGAAGAGAAGAGGGAGAGCCAAAGGAAGAAGATGTCACAATTTCACGACATGCTACATTTTCGAAGCTGCGACAGAGTGACAGTGACAGCTCATGGAAGTCAGGCGGCGGTTGCAGGGGTCGTTACAGGGGCATGTGGCACCAAGTTACAGGCGGTTACAGAGCACTCCACCATTCTACGTAATGATGACTGAGAGGTCAAGGTGCAGGCGATTACAGAGCATTTCGCCATTTTGTGCGATGATGATTCTGAAGGACAGGCGAAGGCCAAGAGACACAAAAGATGAAACGAGGGGACCACCAGATGGAATATGAAGAGTCACGCAAAAAATTATAAAAGGGCAAGCAGAGGCATGCACAAGGTGTGGGAAAATAGTTGCAGGTAGGGGTTGCAGATTCGAAGGCCAGAGGGTCATTCTGGCCCTGTTGCGCTATTTTTCTTCCAGAAGAGCTTAGGGTTCCTGGGTAGTGTAGACAGGCAGTTTGCACCAGGATCCATGGAGACGGAAGACCGTGAAACAGATGCACCGAACGTGAGGCAGTTTTGAACTGTGTTTCCTTCTAGAGAAAGCTCAGAGTTCCTGGGTAGTGTAGGCAGATTTGTCGAGCATGAGGCAGTCTACACCAGGATCGTGCATGTTGAGGGCTACAGGGAGAGCGATGTGAATTTCTTCCAGATGCAGGAGATTAATGGTTGTGGCCATTGTTTTGTAATTGTTATTATAGAACTACAGAGGATCGAGGCCTCTATAAAAAAATCCAATGAATTTAATGAGAGAGCATGGAGAGCTAGAGATTGCATAGTGAATGTAAATCCTATGGGTTGTTGCTGTAAACTGTAATTTAAAATGAAAATATAGAATGAAAATTGTGAGTTTTGATGAATGCAATTTTTGGCCCCCCATCAAGTGGTATCAGAGTGAGAAGTTCTTGAGTGTGCAAGCAGATGCGCCGAACGTGAGGCAGTTTGCACCAGGACCTGTGGAAGAATGGTGAGAAGACAGAGAGAGTGGGTTGATCAGAAAGAGTTGAGTCCCTGTGCGATAGAATAGTGCAGAAGTGAAGGTCACTTCTCCATCAACCTCGGGTGTCTGATGTAGGAGCATCCAGTGACATCTGATGCAGGAGCATCCAGTGGAAGCAGAGCCATTTTCAAAAAATTGGCTAAGGAAGGAAGATGTCACGATTTCATGACATGTCATGAAATCGCGACCAAAAGAGGAGAGAGAAAGAGGAGGAAAACTGTCGCGATATCGTGACAGAAAAAGTGTCATGATATCGCGACACAAAATGGAGAGAGAAGACCGTAGGGAAAACTGTCGTGATATCGTGATAGAAAAAGTGTCACGATATCGTGACACAAAGTGGAGAGAGAAAGCTATGGGAGAAAACTGTCATGATATCGCGACAGAAAAGGTGTCGTGATATCATGCACAAAAATAGGAGAGAGAAAGCGAAAGAGAAGATGTCGTGATATTGCGACATATCGCGTTATCACGACCGAAAGGACAAGAATAGGCACAAGTGGAAAAGATGTCACGATATCACGACCAAAGGACGAGGAAAGGGCACAAGTGTGGAAGATGTCACAAAATTGTGACATGTCGGGTTTTCATGACCCGACGAAGAGAGAGAAGGTGAAGGAGCAGGAATGTCGCGATATCGCGACATGTTAGGTTTTTGCGACCCGACAAGGAGAGGGATGACGATGGAGCAGGAATGTCACGATATCACGACATGTTACGATTTCACAACTGAAGAGAATATGGAGAGCCGAAGGAAGAAGATGTCACAATTTCACGACATGCTACATTTTAGAGCTGTGACAGAGTGATAGTGACAGCTCATGGAAGTTAGGCAGTAGTTGCAGGGTCGTTACAGGGGCATGTGGCACCAAGTTACAGGTGGTTACAGAGCACTCGACCATTCTGTGTAATGATGACTGAGAGGTCGAGGTGCAGGTGGTTACAGAGCATTCTGCAATTTCGTGCGATGATGATTCTGAAGGACAGGCGAAGGCCAAGAGACACGGAAGATGAAACAAGGGGACCACCAGATGGAATACGAAGAGTCACACAAAAGTTATAAAAGGGCAAGCAGAGGCATGCACAAGGGGTGGGAAAATAGTTGCAGGCAGGGGTTGCAGATTCGAAGGCCAGAGGGTCATTCTGGCCCTGTTGTGCTATTTTTCTTCTAGAAGAGCTTAGGGTTCTTGGGTAGTGTAGACAGGCAGTTTGCACCAGGATCCATGGAGATGGAAGACCACAAAACAGATGCATCAAATGTGAGGCAGTTTCATACTATGTTTCCTTCCAAAGAAATCTTAGAGTTCCTAGGTAGTGTAGGCAGATTCACCGAGCGTGAGGCAGTCTACACCAGGATTGTGCATGTTGAGGGTTGTAGGGAGAGCGACGTGAATTTCTTCCAGATGCGGGAGATTAATGGCTATGACCATTGTTCTATAATTGTTATTCCAGAACTGCAGAGGGTCGGGGCCTCTATAAAAAAACCCAGTGAATGTAATGAGAGAGCATGGAGAGCCAGAGATTACATAGTGAATGTAAAGCCTGCGGGCTATTGCTGTAAACTGTAATTTAAAATGAAAATATAGAATGAAAATTGTGAGTTTTGATGAATGCAAATTTTGACTCCCCATCAAAAATCCTATTATTTAGCGAAGTCACTGGCAAAAGATAAATTCATTGACTCACATAAATTATGAATACATCATCCTCCTAGTATATTTGAGATGGCATATTTATGTCATGTAGAGTGAATACACTTACCATGGGATCCTAAACTTAAAATGTAAAATAATAATGGATAAAAAATTCTATACCTGTCCCTAGGCCCAACTTGGGCCTACTCCATCGCATACTAGGTCTAATCTATGTGTTGGTCATCCTTGCTATACCATTTCATGAAACCCTAGCTTTCTCTCTCTTGCATATGGTGAAAATGACTTCTACCCATGCCCTTTGCCCTATTTTACTTTGATTTGGGTAAAATTTTCTCCACTCACTTCTTACCTAGCCCATTTGAGCTCCTTTGGGACCCTAATATGTCCCTCAATACCTCAAGGGGCACACAAGCTAGGGCAAGATTCAATTTAAAACCTTCCATCAATATTAACAATAAAATTATATAGTAAAATTCCCCTAAAAAATTTGCTTCTCCTACAAATGATTTCTCAATACGTTTTGTCCCATATTGATTATTCAAAATTTGGTCACCCCCCTTAAAATATAAGGTATTTTAGCTAATTTTGATGCATTTATTAATGTTTTAAATGCATAAAAATGGGGTAAATGTAGATACCTAAAATTCTACCATCTCTTATACATTATGCAAACCCATAGAAAGAATAAATTAACCATAAAAATTAATTCAACTTTACAATTTGTAGACAAAACCTAGTAATGGTGACTCTATTGCCTCAGAGTGATTTTTCTAGAAAATAAATACACTTTCTATTTGGTGTTTTCATAATAAGTTAAAAATCTTGATCCCTCCATAAAATTTGACCTCTAACAGTCATATTCATGAGTATGCCAAGTTATGAATATGCTCAAAGGTATATTCATACAAGCAATTATTTGAATTTAAAAAATAAAATATTAAAGTATACCTACAATAGTTAGACATGACACAAATATTGTTTGTCTACCCTTATACCACCACAACAATCAATAGGTAGGGAGAAAAGTGGTTATTTTCTTCCACTCTCCCCACTTGCCCAAAATGGCCTTAAATCAAGAGGCTACTAGTTACAGGCTACAATTAGTAGGTAATCAACCCTACCACTAGTTAATATAGATTGCATGCCAACCACCTCATCCCTCCCACTTGGGAAACCCAAAGATTGTATTTGAAACCCAATGACAATTTATTTTAAGCATTTTTATTTTATTTACCTTTTCTTAATGGTTGCATAATTTTATTCTATTGCATGCATCCTTGTTTTTCCCCTATCTAGATCTAACTACGATTATACTATCAAAAAGTTATTTATTTATTTATTTTATAGTCATCCTAGGAGGTCTATAAGACAAAGAACTCCTACAAGGACCCCTACAACACTAGCAAAAGACATCCACAACTTTTTCCATGGTCAAATATTTATTTTGATGTTGGTTCAAACAAATCTATCACCTATATCTATTTTAGGCAATGTATTCGCTTTGGATATTTGCATCTTTGTTTTCCTAGGATTAGCATTATTATGCTTTTTCTAGTCCTTGGAGCGAATATGCCAACTATGATTATTACATTTGGTGTATTTTCCATACATATGATAAAACCTTGGATCTCCTGGTCATCTTGACCTAAATAGACCCATCCCTATGTATCATCTTAAAAATATCCTTAATCCTTGCTTTTTTCTCTATCTGTTGTCTATTCAATTATATCATATTAATGAATCTGTCAACTATAGTAGTTTTAGCTAGCGTATTCGTTACAAATATTTTAGCACCCATATCTAAGGTAAATTATTTTGATTTTATTCATCAATAGGATTTTTTATTGTGTCAATCAAGAAGTTTCAAACTTCTTCCTATTTGATAGGCCCCCAAATCATAATATTCCTTTTTTCTGTCTATTTTGCAGGTTTTTATGAATCCGCTAGCTATAGTATTGTCAAACAATGTATTAATTTAGGAAGTAGATTCACATACATATAGTGTATTCAATATAAATATAAATACATGTAGGTGCCTCTAATCCTATAGCTTCCAATTGGTAGCATAGGATGTTTGTTTTATTGTTTACTTGATATTGTTGTTTGCTTTAGTTCTTCAGGCATTTAACCAACATTGCATATAGAAGTTACATCTAAGATAATTTTTATTTATCATCCTCCTTGTACCCTTGCTTTCAAAAGAAAAAAAATAAAAATTATATTTTTATAGTGCAAATATTAATCATCAAAAGCTAAAATGCATATAAGATAACTCTTATATTATGTATTGTCTTCATATTGCATTGCATTGTTATATCTTCCATTAGTTTCTATGATAGATAAAAATCTAGGTTTATCATTAAATTAAACACAACAAATTATATTAGGAAATCTATAAACCCTTGGTGAAATTGAATCTTTTTCCACCAAAGATAAAACACTACACACAAAATGTCATCCCAAAAATTATGGGTTAGCAGCAATGCTCTCCCTCCCTAGTGTGGACAAATATTGAAGGAATGCATTAAGGGCTAGTGCTTCCACGCTCATTTTGGCACCCCATAATAGAGCTATATAATTCTATCATTAATTTCTACATTTATAAAAGGTTTTCTTATGGCCTCGTTAAATATTAAATCACTAAATATTTATTTTAACATTCCCCCTTAAGTTGAATGAGGGATACAAAGAGAAACCATTATTGATCATACCCTTAAGGGGAAATCTACTGCTATATAAAGTACTAGCATGTGGTGAATACAATAATTTGACATAACCATGGTTATAGTAAGTTCTATTATATGCCTTCCCTCTCCAACTCACATGTATATAAGGATGTGAACAAGAACTTTCTTGGCTATGATCTTGATTATAAAAGCTATTGGTTGCCCTTGTGAATCTACTAAAAATACATAGGTTAGATCAAATAATCCACAATAATGAGGTCATAACCCACATCTAAGATTAATAACTTCAATCCTCTTATGTTTATGGTATCATAAACAAATATAATAAAGCTAGCATCTTATTCATCAAGTTTTCATTTGAATGACCATTGCAAGTAAGTTTTCTCTTATTATTCCTTATGAGGAAAGTATATGTTGCACACAATACTAAAATTTATTCCATCCATAAAAATAAATACTAGAAATAAAAAGCAACATCCATGATCCATCCAAGCAAACTATCTCAAAGAGCAAGAATGAAGTCATCGATAACAAAATTATCAACCAACAATAGAACTAATCATCATAGAAAATGAACCAACCTTTTTAAGGAAAGAATCAATTGAAGGAGGTGCATTAACATATACATCTGATAACATTTATCATAATAACTAGAAGCTACAACCTTGAAATGATCATCAATGTCCTTGTGTAATGCCCTATGGGCATAAAAAACAACATAAAAGTTTGATTTAGATTAGAAATAACTAGCAATTTAACAAGCTTGAAAATAGATTGCATTTTTAAGGATTCCTAAGTATATAATTACATGTTTAATGCTCGATAGGGAGCGACTAAAATATATTTAAGAAAAAATTATTTCCAAAGAGAACATTCAACAATTAAGCTTCTAGCATAGAAATATATGAGCCTTAAACTACCTAAAGTTTAACATTTGATTAAATTTTATTACAAAGGCTAAAGTTACCAATGATACCAAAGCCCTAGTTTTAGCACCCATATTGAATTCTTAGCCTATGTTCTAGTGCCATGACCACTAATAGCACCACATATATTCATGGTTCCAATACCACCAATGGTATCAAACATCTCTTTAGCAATACGACATCACCTATTCATAGCACCAAATCCACTAATGGTGTCAATCCTTTGGTAGTACAATGTCACCAATTCATGGTGCCAAATTTTCCCTTTGTTCCAACCTCATATTTCATGATGGCATCTTGTTTGTTCATGTTGATAACTCAACTTTTGGTTTCATCATTAGCTTCTAGAATCAGTGTCATATTTAGCATTGGCACCAAATTCAATTCTCATTATCAATATCACAACTAACTTTGCTTTAGTACCAAATAACAAGGTACCACTTTTGAATTTTGTGCTAACCTCAACATTATTTATAGTATCCTATTTGCCAAAGTATTATGATACCAACCAGTATGGTGATAACTGATTTTAGACTTGGCACTAACCTTAGCATCCTTGTGCCAATATTTTTCCAAAGTATTATGGTGTTAATTTGTATGGCACCAATGCTAGTCTTGGTGCCAATATACTTAGTGACATTCCAATGCTTGCCCAACTTTATGGTTTAGAAATTTTATATTTTTGGCATTCAAATTTAAAAAATAGGAGTTTAAACTTTACCTTAGCTAATTTCACTCTTTATAGCTATGAAATCAAAAGCTTTAGTTTCATACAAGAGAAAATATTGTGAAAGTGATAACAAAGCTCATGCAATAATTTCCTAAAGGTTGGGTTGTTATAGATTCCAAGTATGATTTTACAAGGAATTATTAAATGAAGCGTGTTTTAGGGAAATTTCTCTAATTAGGCCTAATATATGTTTCAAATTTACTGGCCAACTTAAATGAAATATATAATAACAAACTATTTCCATATAATTTTAATAATCATATTTTAATTATTTTATTTGTCAAAATAGGAAATGGTAGTTGGGTGTACGTATAGTTGATACCACCCCTTATGATACCACCTTAGAAAATCATACCCATTCAAGTTGGTGTTATAGGTTATAGTTAGTACCAAATATGTTTAAAGTTGATGCTATTATTTGTAATTTACACTACAACAAACAATCGGTTTTATGATGTTCCTACTATAAGGTGATAAAAATGATAGAATTTGACTAATATCATTGTGCATGTTTAATGCATGGATTTTATTTGTAATTTAATTTAGGATAAATTTCATACATATATTTTAAACAACATGATTGTCTATCAATTTATTTATTAAAGGAATTTTATAGCTATTCAAGAATACATAATTATACATTTAGTTCACATATCAAGTCACAAAAATCGTACTTTTATATCCTTCAATAGATTATATGAACTTATGGTTAGATCTAGTTCACAATCCCACACCTAGGAAAACTCTATGTATATAAATTCCATAGTTAAATATACAAATAATAAGCTTACAATAGAGCATGTGTTAGCAATTCAACTATATTTTTCATAGGATCAATATAAAATATTCACACAAATGCATACATTCAATATCACACTTATTGAATAATATTATTGATGAATATTCAACACAAACAATGCAAACACAATGTATATACAAGGTTTGTTCTCACAGTATTACTATATCACTGCTATTCCTATATGTACTTTAGTTTGCAATGGATGTAAGCCTATTAATAAGCCCCTAATACTATTATAAATAACTATTATTTCTCTTTTCCATTTTATTATTTAATTAATAAAATAAAAATTAGAGAAACACAAAAAAAAATTACCTAATCTAGAATGGCAAAGATAGAACTAAAACTATTTGCCTCTCTCTACCTCACTAGTAGAAGCATTAGTGGGAGGAAAAATAATTGTTGTCTAGGGGCACTTTTTCTAAGGAATATTGATTTTCAAAAACCTACAAAATATAAAATAAATTGAGTTAGTACTATGGGGGTTTGCCTAGATCATTGGAGAATAAGTGGCTCCCTTGATCATCATCAAACCCCTATTTCAAAAGTAGAGATAAAACAAAAGCAAAATGTACAATGATGACTATTTAGGCTAGTGGAAAAAGTGCCACTATGGAATGATAGCTTTGTTGACACTTCTATGAGTTGGTGGTGCTTTTGCTCTTTGATAGTTGGCTATGACTACAACCCTACTATGTATCTAACTAAAGGTGCAACAAAAAAAGTCTTTGAGGAAAAAACCTAAACCTATAATGGACCAAATGAAGGTCCCAAACTAAAGGATGTATAGATGCTAATAGAATAATTAGATAAACTAACTAGACAATAAGAAAATGTAGTTATTGATAACATAATGACAAAGGATAAATTGTTAGTTATATAAAGATAACATTAATAGGTAATGATAATGATAAAAAAAGAACAAAAATGATGAAAGGCTATAGGGCAAAGAGGCACAACCAAATCGCTACCAATATCTAGAAACTATAAAAGTCTTAGCAGATTCTTCATGTCATGATTAGGAAGTGATAACTTATTGCTATTAAATATACAATCATCAAGGCAACACATGGAATACTTGTAGCTAGTCTAGTAGAGCCTCATTGTCATAAGATGATGTGTAGATACTAACTTTGGTAGAAATTTCACCTACCTAGGGTACAAACAAAGAGATGAAACTGATAGATATTCATTAAAGTCAATGTGGAAAATAATTTTGCAAAACTTCACAATTAAAGATAGATTATGTTTGAGGAATAATTTTTGCAAGGATTTATTGTTGAATAGTATATGTAGCAAAACTGAATTTGATAGAGCTTTTCTATTCATAAAATATGTATTGTAAAAAGAAATTTAATAGAGCTTCACTATTAAGAATTGTCTTGTTTTGGCTCACCTAAGGGCCATATTTATAGGAATCTAAGATTCATGAGGAAGGCTCCTAGAGAGTTGGTTAAGTTTGATAGATGGTTAAGTGGTAATGTTTGCATAAATTGGTAAGTTCCAAGATGAAAATGCACTTGGGATGATGGTGGACATAGTTGATGTGACACATTATAGATTTTGTGGGTGGTGGGTGGCTTTTATATCATATTTTTTATTTTCCTAATATGACAGTCAATAGCATTAGCATTGATATCAAGTGGCATTATCTCAACCAGTTAGATTCCTCAACATTTAAGGAGGAGACCAAGGTTCAAATATCGTCAAGTGGTACATGTATAATATCCAAGCTTTGTTGTAATATCACTATGTGGTGATTATGTAATATGGGTAGGGCCCGTTTCAATCCCATAAAACCAATTAAAAAAATAGCATTAGTAGTGCTAAATATTTGATGCTAGTACCAAATGACCATTGTTGGCTAAATTGGGTAGGAAACCACAAAATTTGAAAGGCTAGAAAAAATACTACATACATGTAGAATTACAACTAGTGCTATCACTTTAACGCCCATAATTTTTCTTTTGGAGAAATAAATACTTCTAGTTTGATCTTGGTGATGATTGAATTGATTTGGATGCTTGATTTTTTAGGTGTTGAAGACGTTGACAAGTTTTGAAGACTTGTCAATGTGCTCAAAATTGGATGTCATAGTTCCCCATAATCCAAGTGTACTTCGTGCTCTGGTAGGCTAGATGGTTAGGAAAAAATCTAACAACCTAAGTTTCCACTAAAACAATAATAAATTTTCATTGGAAAAATACTTTCAACTGGATGTGAATATTTATTAACGGGATTCGAGAAAATAAATATGCAATCATATTTTAATTTCCTAGCTTGTCAAGGATTGTAATTTTGAATATTTACAATAGGAGAAGCCACCTAATTATGTGAGCATTAGTTATAGGTTTTTTTATTAGATAATGAATTGTGAAATGGTTAGCATGCACAAAAATATGGTATCCTATAATAATGTGTCTAATTTTTTAATAGAAAATACCACTACAAGAATTTCTTTCTCAATAACTATATAATTTAATTTAGCTCAAGAAAGACTCTAAATAATAAAATAAAAAACATAAAACTATTGGTGTTTCTTGTATCCTAGGACAACTCCTAAAGTAGTGTTAAAAGCATTTATGTATATATAAAATGGGAGATCTTAGTTAGGAGCTCTCAAGATAGGAGCTATATATAGTTTTTTATTTTGTATTTTGAATGCTTATTTGTAATCTTCTATTCAATTGAATTTGACATATTTAGCTAGTAGTGCACATAATAATATGGATATTCTACTACAATCCTTAATGAATCTTCAATAATAAATTGCCTACCTCAAGAAGCTATGCACATCCTTCTATTTCTATGATGGGGTCAAGGCTCACATGACTTGGATTTTGGACATCAACTTCTACACCCTTAGGCAAAATGGGTTTTTCAAGGATTGAAAAAATATTATTCTCATAACACATTTTCAAGAACACCTTGAGATATTCCATGGCCTTATTAAATGTATCTTTGTATATAATAAATTAATCCATGTAGATCTCAACATAATCAATATTAAATCAAACAAGATACTCACGATGACTTATTGAAAGGTAGAAAACATATTACAAAGACCAAAGAGGAGCATCTTATAGGTATACTTCTATCATTTGTATGTACAAGTTGAATTCTCCTAATTCTAAGGGCCTATTTGTGTCTAATTATAGCTAGTGAATCTATAAAGTAATAAAAAATACTTATTCCTAGCAAGGATGTCTAGTACTTGATCAATAAAAGGTAGCAAGAAGTTATAACTTCAAGTGGATTTGTTTACTTCTCTATAATTAATATAAATATACTTTTTTTTCTTCTCAGGGACTATCATTGGGGGAGATCTCCATTGACTATCTAATATAGAAGAAATGAATCCTACCTACAATATTTTGTAAAACCTTTTGCTTACTATATGTTGTATATCTAGGTTCATCCATATTTGGGATTTTCTAATGGGTTGACATTCATCCTTGATGTATATGTGATGAGTACTGACTATTTATATGTATGCCTTTCATATCCTAGTATTTCTAGGTGAAAGCCCTATGATTTTCCTATAGAAACTTGTCTAGTTCTTCTTTTTGTGATAGGATCAATTGATTATTGATGTTTAGGTTCTTACTAGGAAGGACTTCTATGGTGTGGACCTTCTCATTTTGATCCCCCATTTCTGAAGATTGTTGTAAAATATTATTGAAATACCATAGATGTAGTAGGATTTATGGGGAACAAACATATTCTTTTTTACACTAAGAGTTGGTATTATTTATGATAAGTTCTTAAAATGACTATCATAATTATACTTTGCAAAATTTCTTATTAAGCTTCTACTATGGTCACTTGGAAAGTATGTGTTTTGGATGGTACTCAAGATAAATCTTTATTAATATTCTTAAGATATGGAATATGATCAATGGTAAGCACAAGGTATATGGGTCCTTCATCATCCTTATTCTCATCAAGCTAGAGAGGATCTTCTTGTTTAGTAGGTTTCTCTAGTGGATGTAAGGTAAGTTTTTTAATGTGTATTCCATTGGATATGCTCATATTTTCTATCCTATAGCCAATGTATGCATAAGCTACAATGACACAAGATAGATGTACAATTAGTTAATATCCCCTAAACTTATTTTAGATTGTAGAACTATAAAATATATAGGACATTCCTATGAATCGATAAAAATACTAAATCATCTAGGATTTCTTTTGGTTTGATAGTGGACCAATATACCATTTGGAAGACTATAGGTGTACTCCTTAGTTGTATTCCTAAAATATCCACATTGGACTTGGTAATGATGTCAATAATTACCACTAAATCAATAACGGTATTTTATATCAACTTATTACAAATTCCCACATCCATAGTTGGACAATTGGGATCATTGTACTTTGGAAGTAGGAATCTTCACAGTATTAAGTGCTTCAAGTTTCCTACTACATGAACAAAATTTGGTTCTTTCCTTTGTAATCCTCACTATTTTATACATAAATCGCTAACAAACTTGATGTAAATAAGGACATATCGTAGTGCTTAAAAATGAAAATTCTAATTAAACATTCCACAATTATCCTAAGAAGTCAAATTTTAATTGGGGCACCACTCATTTCTATGTAAGATATTTTTGGTATGGTAGGGTAAAAGTCACAACTTTGAAAAGCAACTTGTCCCAAGGAACTTCTTATCTAATAATTTTTCCCTAGAAGCTTCTTACCTAGGGTCATCATGCCTCTATTTTTTTTCTTTGTATGATGATGGCTAGTTCAAGGTCTAACATTGTATTTTCTAATTATAGTTGTCTATATTTACTCTATGAAAACTATAGATAAAAAACCTGGTTATTTATTTTTGGTAGACAAGATAGGAAACCTTATTGTTTTGACTTGATGCCAATTGAGCCACTAAATATGGTGACCAAGGAGGCCAGGTTAGATAACTCTTATAGGAGAAATAAATTGAGGGATAGTTGGAGGTAGCTATGGTTTTTAGGGAGCCAATTTCTAATTTTGCTAATAACTTGATGACTCCCTCCATTGTAAATTTTTCCACCTAGGCTATTGTGGTGACCATTATTGCCATTCTATAGGAGGATACCAACTCAAGGGTGGTTGTTGATATGGATTATTTGATGACATAGCATTGTAAATAATGGATAAATCATAAAACATACTAGGATACATTGGTCAAGATCTCCATGTTTTCTTCTAATTGAAGAAGTATACAAATTTTGGGTCTATTACCTTCTTGTAGATAATTTTAACTTAGATATGATAATAAATTTTTAATGTCATGGTATTCCTCATAGATGCTTCATATCATGGTGTTATCCAAGGGAAACTCATGATACTAATTTCTCTTGGCACATTGATCCAAAAAGTGTGCCAAGGGTTCCTTTACTTTCTTTCACCTATGTAAGGTATCTAGTTGTGTCACTAGAGAACTTAAGATATATAACTTTAGGTTCTCAAGTAGATATAATATCTTTGCATTGTTAGTGATCCTGTATTTTTTGTTGATTGGGTTATTGATTTTTGGCCCCTTGATCTCTCGTTTGTGAGTAGTTCCTATACAACTCACAAATATTCTTAAATTTTAATTGGGATACATCTTTTCACATTGGATTCAATACCTCTAAATATTAATTTTAGATCCCTCTTAGAAATATAACCTTTAGGGATTTAGGATTGAGCTTATATTTGGTTGTTTTTTGAACGATAGATTAGAATAATTTTATATAACCCTCTAGTATTTCATCCTCCCATTATATCATTCAAAATATTTAATCCTAGGTGTTCTAGGCCCTATAATAATCCTGGTTATTCTTCAAGATTTTTTTTTTTATTTGGTCTTATTTGTGGTGGTGTTATTGGTCAAACTCATGAACCATATTAGATATGCACTGTTTAGGGTTGTAGGAAATAATTTTAACTTTCATACATCATTTTCATAGTCATAACTTTAACATAGGATATTGAATGCACATAGAAATGTGTTTTTATTTTAATCATAATACATAAAAATTAGAAAATATGGATGGTGATATATTTTCATAGGATACACTCCCCCTATTGTAATTTGAAATTAGGAATGCTAGTTGGGCAAGATCCTCTTATACTTATTGCTTATCCATAATGTAAATCTAGGGAGTCCAAAATAGGTTAATATAGTTTGGTCAAGGTGTCCTACCAAATGAGGGTTCTCAATATTTGAGTGACTACCTTCAACTTATGTTGGTTATGGGATGAAATTTTTTCAGATCTAATTATTCCTATGATAATACTATGTTCTTCCATGAAAACATATTCTACAATAGGAATATGTTCACTATGTCTTTCTACTATAGAATATTATTCTATAGCAAATTATTTACTATAGTCTATAATCATAGCTCAACTAGTATTTCTACCTCAATAGATGAGTTTGACATATCTTTGACTCCACTTGTTTCAATTTATAGGAATTATGGAAGAAATATCCTTTGGGAGTCTCTCCTCTAATTCATTTATTTACTCAAAAAATTATTGCAAAAATAAAAATAAAAGCTTGCTACTTTTAGACCTAGTATCCTTTACCTTATAGATGCATTGATACCATCCCTAGCAATGATGCTAAAAAGTTATAGGTCCACTTTAGTCATCACCAACTAAAGGTCATATGATTTTACAAGGCATCTACAAAATATATGCTTACATACCCAAGGATGGTCTGATTTTCTATTCAACAACCAAGTAATAGAACAAGGGGTTTGGTTTATCAATATCTTTTATATTTGTAAAATATTTAAATTTGCATTAAAAGTAAACTAATCTAAATGTTGGAATTAAAACTACATTGAAAAATACACTTGTCCAAAGATATTGCAACAAAAAGCAAAACTCGATAGAACTAAATTAGTACTTAAATATATTACTGTAGAAAGAAAACAAAAATATGTTGTAGAATTGAATGAATAAAAATTACAACTAAATTATGTTTGCAAAAATGAAATAGTCCAAAATTAAAACTACTATACATTTAGTGAATTATTTGATGGGAAATGAAACTATACTACACTTTTTGACATACTAGACTAAATGGAAACTAAAGTATGCCATGGGAACAAAACTAGTTTATGATTGTACAATTGAAAACTATATTATGTTTATGAAAATGGAAACTAAATTTATGCTTGTGCAAATAAAATAATTGAAAATGAAAATTTATTCTTTGGAACAAAGTTACATAGTAGTTTGATGGAATTCATTGATGCTAAAACACAACTAAATTATAGTACTAGAAATGAAGAAAAACATGAATGGTAATAGTGTAGGGAAATGAAATAAATATAAACTACTAATAGTTTTGAACCAAATTGCATCAAATAGATTTATAACCAATTGGAAATTACAATGCTATAGAAATAACAAAGATACATACACACTCATTGATGAAATAAAACTATAGAAACAACAATAAAAATATGAATAGATATGGGAGAAAATCATTGATACTTGCTCAACACAAGTGGTCCCTTACCTAACAAGTAAGACTTTGACCTCCCCTTGGAAAAGCATTGAGGAGGTCAAACAACTTGAAATAGAATTCCATTAGTATAAAGAATAATTGTAGAGTTTAATAGAGATATAGTCTATCATATTTTTTTCTATCTATGCTAACTCTTTCATGCTCATAGCGGGTTCATATTTATACATTCCTACAACATTCATGTTGTTACATTCAATTAGTGTATAGAAAAAATATTACCTCTATCTGAATTAGCTACAACATTATGTGATGCCTTAAGGTCATGTAATTTATTATGTTTGGCATGCAAACATAAAGACTATTAATGATCATCATTGTTTAACATATATTTAGTGGTAAACAATACAAGTGGGTGTTTTTTTTTCTTGCCAACTTTATTTCCAACTCGTCATACACATTTTTAATTTTGGACATTTATTTAGTTTCTCTAGATCCTATGTTTGATATTCCCAACATCATTGAGATGAGTGATATTATATCTTGTTATTTCCACATGCAAAACTACCCCATGATATTAATGATTGTCAATAGCAACTGCATCTGCATGAGATCTTTTTTAAGAACTACAAGCTTTTTCGTTGTAAATTTTTTTGTAGGACAAGGGTTAGAGCATCCTTAAATATAAACATGACAACATTTTCCTTAAACATAACCATTCAAGCAACTATCAAGGAACATTTAGTTTCCAAAACACATAAAACTTTTAATACTATCCATAAAATATATTTTAAAGCAATAATTTTATTTTATGCAACAAAACACAGAGAATATATACAAGGATAGACAGAATATGGAAAAAAAGGTATAAAGTTGAACAAGTTTTGGGTATAATAAAGTTCTATATAAATAACTTAAGTGGTATACAAAATTGTTGGAAATAACTAATCCTAAGGTTAGGTCAATTTGATGCTTCATTAACTAGTGTCACGGGACTTATTTTGAGTCCTTGAAAACATCAATATATAGGTGGAGCAAAGTATCCATATGTTAATATCTTATAAAGTTTTCTATAGTTGGTATGACAAGGATGAAATTCTTGGAACCTTGGTTTTCAAGTCAAATCATCAAAAGCATAAAATTTTATATGAGCAAGATCAACTTTTTATTTTGCTTCATTAAAACCAGAGTTACCTTCTTTTAGGATAAGCACTCATAAATCTTATAGGTCATAATATCTGATGGAAATCAACCACTATGGTAGGTGACATTGTAATAAAATAGGTAAGGTCTTTGTAATAATACATCACATGTTTCCAATGGTGTTGCATCATAGGTGATTGTATCATGCATCGATTCGATGATGCAAACCTTGATATATTTCCCTAGTTGGAGCTAATCCAAAGAATAAGGATGAGGATGCAACATAGTCTAGAGGTCAAGGTGCTTGATATTCTCACACGACTATGTTCTTTTGGATCCTAGTATTAATGATAATTTGGAGGGGTTTCCCTTTCACACAATAATACATTTGGAAGAGGTACTCCCATTGTAGACACCTAAAACGCGTCATGTCGAGGGTGACTACTCATATGGACATGCTACAAGACCATATGGAGGATCTTGGATAGACTCCAAGATAGAGCAGTGGTTCTAACCACTCAATTTGGGCTCCTTGGCCTAATCAGTCTGAACCATAGCCCAGACCTACGGTCTACAGGCTGAACCATGGCTGAGACCTACGGTTTACAGTCTAGACCACAGCTGTAACCTACGGTCTTAACTGAAGTTCAGTTGGCCTTCATCCGAGCCAAATCGGTTTGAACGACCATTTGATCTAGAAGATGGTGGTTAGAGGATGAAAGCTTCCAATCCAACTATCCTAACCACCCCTTCTTGATCTTGGCTTCTCCATGAAGCCACCCCTAGCCCTTGGGTAGTCCTATAAGTACCCCTCAGAATTAGGGCAAACTATCAGAGAGAGCATTGGATATTTGAGCAGCGAAGCCCTATCGAATTGTACACTCAACCGAGTATACTAAGAGAGAGCTATTGCACTTATCCCCTACCTACTTGCCAATATTCATGATGAATTGCATTATGGATGCCCTAGGAGCCTAGGAGAGCCAAGAAGCACATATTCGGGCAAACGAAGGCCCTTCATAGTGAATCAACCACCAAATCAGTCTGAGGACACCGAAGGCGACCATTGAACATCAATTTGGACAAGGAGGTCAAGCCCACTACCCTTGAAATTGAGGGTAAACCTATCAGATTGCTAACCATGGCTTTCAACCATGGTTTATAGTGTAGACCGCTCATCAGAGCTATGGTTTGCAGTAGAGGTATCACCACCTTACCTTTTTCATTTCTGTCCAGCTAGTTAGCTTAGTTTAGCTATTTCTATGGTTCAATTGTAGTTTAGCAGATTTTTGACTGGTAGAATTAGGTTAGAATAGTTTCTTTGTGTTAAGCATCAAATAGGACTTTAATGGATTCTTTATGCACTTTCATGCTTTATTTCACATAATTGGTCCATTCATTGTTTAGTTGTTATCTTTCTTTATGCAATTCCATAAATCTTGATCCAATTAACATAGTTTAGAAGTGCTTTTCATGCTTTCTTGATTATACATTCTTAATGGTATCTTTATGCATTTTTCCTAAAAGGGCCTCATCATGAGAGGTTGCCTATATTTTTGACACTTTTATGTTGTTTCTTGATCGCAGGGAACAGATTCGAAGGAGATTCAACCATCAAGTTCCTTCCTCAATGCGAAGAAGAGGGCAACTCCACCCTAGAGCAGTTTGTGACTAGTTGAAAAGCAACATTAGTGCGCCTACCCTATTGAGGGCTTTGGCATTGTATTAATTGTATCATCATTTGAGTGACCCTAAGAGGGGCATGATTGTAATTGAGGATTCTTTGCAAATATTAATACAAGAAACACTTATTTTGTTGAATCTATGCAATCTTGTCATTATTTTATGCTTTGAATGATTGAATATGATATAATACAGTAGATGGGTGCACGCTTTTTGGTTAGATCAGAAGGCGATCATGGTGGAACTCCATAATTCAGCATCTGACTATGTGTTTTTGGTTTTTGTGACTTGTAGGTATAGACCATAGCTATTAGCTATGGGCCAACAATTGAACCATAGGTTCAACCCATGGGCCATAGTCAGAACCATAGACCAGACCTACGGTTTCCAATAGACACAACAAACAATAGAGGGATAAAGCTCATTCAGATGAGGACTTGAGGTAGGTCCTACTTCACTCTCTGTATCTATTTTCACTATCTGTTAAATTCTAGAATGCAAAATGAACTTGACTAATTAGGAAAGACAACATAATTGGCAATAGGCATATGATTCCTTAGGTCTTTCATTTTTAGGTCTTTACTAGGCGCTTCTAGGAACAACGGACCTCTGATTGTAGTCCACCCTAGTCTCCAGCATGCTAGGATGTTTTTGTGATTCGTTTGCTTGTTTGAGGACCGATTAGTGGCCATATCATTGTTAGTATGCATTGTTGAAACATCATGTAGAATTAATCATGCATACTTTCTTAATTTGAAACATTCCTTTTTTGCATTACATATAGAGAAGAATCATTTGAATGTTATATTATGCATTTCTATTTCATGTAAATTAAAAGGAACCACACACACCACTTGGCACTTAAACGCTAGTGAGTTGGGCTTGACATCCAACCACTAGTAGGGTTCAACGACGGTGGGCGTAACTTCCATCCGTTGGCCCAAATCCCATGAACCTTTTGGATACTAGACCAATACCGGATCCGAGAACCTTTTGTACCCTAGAAAATTTGCATGTATTCTCTTCGAAGGGTATAACATTGACTAGGGGAAAATGGGTGAGGATCTGGGAGGACCTGTGCTCCCTGACCATGTGTGGGCTTCATTACCACACATTATAGGTTGGATTACGTGACTTGGAGTTCATAGCCAAGTTGTCGAGCTATGAGCGTATAGGTGAAAGCCATTAAACTGAGAATAAAATCCAACAAGTTTTGCAAAACATGATAAGAGTTTCTACACTGATACAACAAATCTTGAAAACACATCAAACAGTTTAGGACTCACTTTCAAAATTTAATACGAGATAATCATTATTGTATACCTTGTTTTCTTAATAATAAAAGATACATCTAGATGCTAGGTACACAATGGTGGATACACGGGGTGGTCGACAAAGGTCTAAACCTAACGTCGATGACCAACCCCTAACCAATTCACAACAGCACGTGTCAATTCCTCAACCACATGAGCGAACCGAACGTCGTTCGACAAGCATCAGAGGAGATAACTCGACACGAGGGGAGCCTGTAGAGCATACCCTAGATAGAGGAGCTTTAGTACACTCCTCTAGGCATAGGATAGAATAGGGAGCCTCTCAGCATGAGGGTGCTCCACTCGAGAGCCATTATCGAGACCGCACTACACGTGCATCCATGGGATCGACCAAAGAGTTTGTTGTGCAGGGGACCAGGTTGGTGCCCCTACGTACTAAGTCCATAGGAGGATCCATGCCTCCACCTTCTGAGTATAGAAGGACTAGAGATCCACCCATTCAGGGGTAGGCAGATAGGCTCGCTATCGAGCATAGGTCTAACCATACTCCCATGCGTGGTCCACCATGCAAGATCACCATTGATATATCAAAGGTGGGAGCTAATGGCACACCACCACATGAGCGGTGGTGGTCTAGATAGCTAGAGGGTCTAGGTAGTGTTTTAGAGCAGCTAGGCTACAAGCCTTCTACTCCACCCACTCGTGCCCTGAGTGAGCATAGCGTGAGTGTCATCAGGACTACTAGAGAGCATGGAGAGGCTTCTAAGCACCCTCATGTCACACACCCACTATCTGTGCATGGTGGTTCATAGTATAGGATATAGTAGGATGCCAATGTCATCTTCATAGATAGAGGTAAAGGCATAACACATCAGTCCGATGGGTACAGAACCCACAAGGTCGCTCGTACAGAGTAGGGATACTAGAGGCCTCCCATGGTCGATCAGATCGATAGATCACATCGACTGGTATCGGAGTAGAAATGCCAACTCCTCCAAGATCAATTGGAGGATGCTCACCTAGAGAGGCAGTGCATTGAAGATGAAAATATTCAAGCATAGAGGCTCATTAGATAGAGGCTATATGAGCAGCGCATGCATGAAGAGCGTATCCTTACCTAGAAGGAGCGCGTGGAGTAGGAGGATAGGTTAGCTAGGGCTGGCCTATATCCTCATGATGAGCATAGAGAGCATGTATATAGGAAGGCTTTGTCTCAAGCTGATATGCATCAAGAGCAAAGAGATGCTCGTACTCATGCTAGTGTCAAATAGAGGGAGCGACCACCATCGCTCGATAATCAGAGGTAGAGGCAGCATGAAGAAGTAGAAGGAGATGGATACGAGCAAGAATATCCTGAGAGCTCTCAAGCTGAGGAGGAGGAAGAGCAATGCCCTCCATCTCGTACGAGGAAGATAGTACCTCCTAAGCCACCTCCATGTCAACTTAGGGAGGAGGACTTTCTATCTTCGGAGGCCTATAAGGCCTTAGCCGAGAAGATCAAAGCCATCGAGAGACAAGGCACGACTATTCAAAAGTTGACATTAAGGAAAATTCATAATGAGCCTTTGGATCCTTCGGTGCCTACTCTAGCTTACCCTGAGCATTTTGATATGCCCAGGTTGGACAAGTTTAAGGGTGATGAAGATGCACAGGAACATGTCACGAGCTTTCTGGATGCTTGTTTTTAGATAGCAAGCAATGATGCATTGTTGTTGCGTACGTTCATCATGACACTTTTTGGTCCAGCCTGAGAGTGGTTCAATCAGCTAAAGAAACATAGCATAACTAGTTTTGAGCAATTAGTTGATGCCTTTCTTGAATGCTATTCCTTTGGCATCAAGAAATAGGCCAATATTTTTGATCTGGCTGTGCTAGCTCAGCACGATGATGAGCCAATAGAGCAATATAGAAAGAGATGGAGGAGACTAATGGTGAAGTTGCCATTCCCTATTCCTACCATAGAGTTAACCCAAATGTTTACAAAGAGTTGTGCCAAGCACATCTCGTTACTGTTGTAGCTGTAGTAGTATCCTACATTCGAAGAGGCTTTGGCGCAAGCCAAAGTGATTGAGGACATCAAGTTGCAGGAAGGCAACTTGAAGCTCAAGAATAGGAGAGAGGGACAAAATAAGAGTGCCACAAAACAATAGGGCAAGCAGGCCCATGTGAATCAAGTGGTGTTGAATCTCCAGAGGGAGAACAAGGGGCAAAAAAATAGAATTATCAGGCCCAACCTCCTCCTGCGCAATATGACAAGTGCAACAACAATTATAAGGGCAAGAACAAAGATCAACGCCCACCTCGCTAGTTCACACCATTGACAGAATCATTGACATCGATTTTCCATCAACTATGCGAGGCCAAGGCAATTAGATTACCCAAAATTAAGATGGTAGACCCCAATCAACCCAAATCAAAGGGGTACCAAGAAGATCTATTTTGCATTTTTCATCGAATGAAAGGCCATGACATTGAGGTGTGCTAGAATTTCAAACACATGGTGCAAAATATGATTGACAAAGGTGAGCTTGTAGTGCCACACAACCCATAGGCACCCGATAATCAAAATATGGGGATTTACAAAAACCCCTTGCCAAATCATGAGGCGCCTCGCAACAATGTTGGCCAGGTCAACCAGGTGCGAGTCGAACCACCTACCCAGGGGTTCGTAGGCATGGTGAACATTGTCACTAGGCATGGGAGATATGAACAATAGAATCAACCTCGTGCTCCCATTCAAATACAAGCCATACCGAATCAATGATCGATGTAAAATATTCTAGGCCCACCAACAAGATCGGTGGTGACCATAAGGAGCAGGTTGGTCCAAAACCTGTAGATAACTCCTATGAAGTTGTCGATATATGAGCTAATACAATAGTCCTCGAGGCATAGGGAGACTCTTATGGATATTTTGAGGTCCATTGAAGTATAGTCCTAGGATGCATAAGCATTTACTAATTTTGTGGGACATGTACAATAGTGTCAAGAACCGATGATCCAATTTTATGATCATGAGATAAGGATGGTTTCTACAACCATGACTGACCCACCATTGCACATAATCGCATGTGTTAATCACATGCCATTTAAAAGGGTCTTGATCGATATCGGCTCATCGATCAACATAATAACGACCAAGGCACTGAGTCATTTGAAGCTACCTAAATCACACATTGTGCCCACTACATTTACATTGAGAGCATTTAATGATGCACTATGTTTGATTGTTGGCACAATTATCCTACCCATGCAGGTAGGCTTGAAGACCATCTCTGTGATGTGTCATGTGATAGAAGGGGCCATGCAGTACAACATATTACTCGGTAGGCCTTGGATTCATGAAATGCATTGCGTTCCCTCGATATTGCATCAGTGTGTGAAGTATATTCATGAGGGACAGGTTCACGTAGTGGCATCGGATGAAGAACCATTTAAGTTCATGAACCTAGCAGATTTGCTTGGGGTTTCATACTCCCATCAATGCACCTGGATGTTCGATCATCATCATCGATAAAGAAACTAGGAGGTAAACCAGTAGTACATGCTCAACCAATGCCATCTATGTCACATAGATCGGAGCACACCACTACCACTTCCTTGAAACCATCGACATCAGTCATGCATCGGGATGATAGGAAGTTGAAGGTAAAAATGGGTGAGAAAGAGGAGCATGAGCCCGAGCCAATCATCGAGGAGGTTCCCACTCCTATGGAAGTTGAGGAACCCCAAGACAAAGCTGAGGAGGCACCTCAGCCTACCTCACCTACATCTTCAGTAGGGTCATCCACACCATGGGTGATAGTACATCTCACCAATACCAGATTAGGTGAGTACCTTGTGCAGAATGTAACCTTCGGACCGATTCTGAAGATTATGCAAGAGATGGGCTGACCATCCGCTCATCGTTACCCGGTTGGATCGGTGGTTCCATTGGGAGAGCCACCTAATCAGACTAACTTCATCTATGCGGGGCTAGACCAGCTTCCAATGTGAGAGCCCATGGATGAAGATGATGATGAACCTTTCACTGTAAATGTTCGTTATCTATCCAATCCCGAGTATGCCATGCGTATCTTTGAGTTATATCATTGGCATGGATACGACCTTGGTCTCTTTGAACAAGGATGGAGGACTCCATTGGAACCTCGTTATCAGTTAGTCACTGATAGGTTTGGTTTAGGGTTATAGATATGAGGGCAGGATGATTTGCTCGTAGCATCCCTAGATCATCTGTACCTTAGTATGGTGGATGATGTGGATTTTAATCCATATCATCTGGATCCTTCCAGATTCTGGAGGAATCACCCTATGATATTTGTCATCACCATTGAGCCACTCGAAGATCATCATGAAGGGCTCCTTGAGTAGACTAAGATAGAACTGAACCCTAGAGATCACCTAGGACACCAAACCCATGATGCAATCGATGACATAGATGTGCAGGGGTGTAACCCCATTACTGTATGCGATCTCGAGCTAGGAGATCTTTGTAATGAAGATGGAGTGGAGTCCACCTCCGATATGAGTGGACCAGGTTATGATGTAGATGAGGAATCCTCAAATGATGATGAATCTGGGGATGAAGTCGAAGGTGCCTATGAGAGGCCCTGGCATGCACGTCATTTATTGCCTATTGAGTCGATACAGGTTATCAAAGAGATCCTTCCCAATATTGATCATTTAGGGGAAGAAGTAGAGCTAGATTTCTTGGTGATGTCACACTTACGATATAATTATCTGGTTTATCTAGATAGTGATGACAATGATCAAGCGATCAGATTCATGGGGCCACACTTGCTAGAGCACCCCTAGGAGTAGGGGTGAATGAAGGATTCTATTATGATAGTGATGAAGAATATGAGCTAGAGAGGGCCTACCTTGGTCCTCCTTATTTGTGTTACCATCATCAACCCATCGACATTGATGAGGTCTATCGATAGCTACGTGTTGGTCCTCGTCTGAGAGCAAGATGGTTAAACTTGGATCAAATTCATCGGTTGGTTAATCCCCTTCCACCAACCTACATGGAGCTCCATGAGCCAAATGATCCTATTTTGTATTCAGTGCATAGGGAGGATCCAGTTGTTCATAGTCCTCATAGGGAAGACCCCTTTGTGCCTATGCCATTAGAGCCAGATCATGGGTATGAGGACTACATAGATTTTGTAGAAGTCGGTCCGTGTGGTCCTGGAGATCAATTCCATTCCATAAACATGGTCTCCATTGATTTGACCACTCCACTCCACAATCCAGTAGATCCATCCAAACCATTGTATCTTAACAAAGATGCTATCGACTGGGATCATGTTGATTCACCCATTGAGCTTGAGGATTTCTTCCCCAATGAAGAAATGTTGCAACCTTTCCATTTTGCACCAGGCTATGCATATGATGTTTATCATGCCAAAAATACTTCCAACATGGAACCGATCAACCCGACTGATGACATCCATCTGATTCCTATGCCTCACCAGCTTGAGGAGGGATCACATATGTCAGTAGAGGAAACCTTTGAGGTGGATATCAGTAATGATCCCACCAGTGCAAAGAAGGTTAAATTTGGAGAGAGTCTCACTCCAGATGAGCGGGCCACCCTCATCCCTCTACTGAAAGAGAGACCAAATTTGTTTGCTTGGACGTACAAGGATATGCCAGGTCTAGACCCAAAATTGGTTACGCATAACCTTTCGCTAGATCTGACGAAGAAGTCGGTCAAGCAAAAGCTTAGAAAAATGCACCCAATAGTAGCCTTAATGGTGAAATATGAGCTACAAAAGTTGTTGGATGTGGAATTTGTGATCTCCATCGATTATCCAGAATGGGTGTCCAATATGGTACCCATGGGAAAACCCGATGGAAGAATCCGTATTTGCATGGATTTTAGAGACCTAAATAAGGCAACACCCAAAGATTCATTTTCGTTGCCCAATATTGATGCTCTCGTAGATGCAACTATAGGTCACGAAATGCTCTCCTTAATGGATGATTTTTTTGGTTACAATCAAATTCGGATTAAACCCGAAGACCAACATAAAACCATGTTTATAACGCCATGGGGAACATTTTGCTACAAAGTTATGCCATTTGGCCTCAAAAATGTTGGTGCCACATATCAACGGGCCATGACATACATTTTTCATGACTATATGCACAAAATTCTAGAAGATTATATCGATGACTTGTTAGCCAAGTCATTGCTATGAGAAGAGCATGCAGAGGTCTTAAGGAAAGTCTTCGATCGCTTGATAGAGCACAATGTCAAGTTGAATCCTAAGAAGTGCGTATTTGGCATAACTTCTAGAAAATTACTAGGATTCATCATCTCTAAGAGAGGCATCGAAGTAGACCCAATGAAGGTCAAGGCCATTTTGGAAATGCATCCTCCCACCAATATTAAGGAATTAAGGAGCCTTCAGGGCAAGGTAGCCTCGATAAAGTGATTTATCACCCAACTATCGGATAAATGTCGACCCATGAATCGACTGCTACATAAGGGAGTCCCATTCAACTGGGATGAGGACTGCAAGGTAGCCTTCACTGAAATAAAGCAATACCTGGTAACACCACTAGTGCTAGCTCCACCAAGGCTAGAGGTGCCTTTTCTACTATATATATCGACAACTAACTTTGCACTGGGAACCATGTTAGCCCAAAAGAATGTGCAAGGCAAAGAATATGCCATATATTATATTAGTCGAACCTTGGTGAGCTATGAGCTCGGGTATGCATATGTGGAAAAATTATGTTTAGCAGTAGTGTTCACTACAAAGAAATTGTGACATTATATGTTAAGTCATACGACATATGTTATATCCAAACAAAATCCTTTGTAGTACATGATGAGTAAGACTTATCACAATACACGTACTACAAAGTGGATCATGCTATTGATAGAATTCGATCTAGAATTCATAAGCCAGAAGTCCATTAAGGGATAGGTCATAGCGGATCAATTAGCTGAGGCACCACTATCAAATAGTAGGCCTCTAACAATTGAGCTTTCGAATGATGCAGTCTTCATCATATCTGAAGCTCTCGAACCCGAAGAACTAGAGAACAATGTTGATATGACTCTGTTCTTCGATGGTTCAAAGTGCGAACAAGGGGGTGGTGCTGGAATAGTGTTCTTCATGCCACAAGGAGCTCCAATGCCCTTGTCATTCAAGTTGGATTTTTCGTGCACCAACAACAATGCTGAGTATGAAGCCCTACTATTGGGCCTCCACATAGTCATCACCATGAATATTAAGAGATTGAACATCTTTGGTGACTCCTTGCTCATAGTAAATCAAGTCAAGGGGCTTTTTAGTGTCGATGTCCCATACTGAAAGCCTATAAAGATCTAGTTGACACATATTTGGCTAAATTTGAATGGTATGACATTGAGGCAATCCCTCGATCATCAAATAGGTTTGTAGATACCATGGCATCTTTGGGATATTTAATCCCTTAGAATCTATCTACTGATTTCACTACCATCCATGTCAAGATGCTCTCGCATCCAAGAGAGCGTGCAACCTATGATAATAGAGAATCGATCAACATGATCAGTGTAGAACCAAAAGTTGAATGGTTCTACAAAGCTGAAGACTTTCTTAAGAAGGCACCCTAGGGGTCATTAACCTCTCAGAGTCCTATGGGGAGTGGTACTACCATTCACCACAGGGTTGTTTTTGAGTCTGCATTTGCAAAGGTAAATACGTAGGGGGAGCAAGTCATCTTAGCAGTCGAAGCTGAGGCTTATCAAAATTGGATGTCACAAATTAAAGACTTCCTAAAGCTTAGTATAATCCTAGAGGGATTATCATATGCCATGAAGCACACATTTAAATAGAAAGTGGCTAAATATGTCTTAATAGGAGATATCTTGTACCGATGAGGCTATGATGGAGTTCTCCTTCATTTCTTAGAGCCCTAAGAGGCATCATGGGCGATTTTGCAAGCTCATGATGGTACATGTGGTGGCCATTTCAGTGGCATGGCCATCATCAAGTGCATCCTTCGAATGGGCTACTATTGGCCCACTATGGAGAAGGAGTGCAATGTGTATGTCAAGAAATGCATTAAATGTCAACATCATGCTAATCTTACGCACTTGCCATCATAGGCCTTACAACCCATCCAAGCGGCTTGGCCATTTTCTCAGTGGGGATTAGATCTTATAGGCAAGATCTCTCCTCCATCATCGGGCTGACATACATTCATAATCATGACTACTGAGTATTTTACAAAGTGGGTGGAAGCAATACCCTTAACAATGACAACTGGAGCTCGTATAGCAGAGTTTATATTAGAGCATATCATAAGTCATTTTGGGATTCCATCCAAAATAATATCGGATAATGGAACATCTTTCAAGAACAAAATTGTGAGAGCTTTGACATCTAAATATAGAATCAAACATAGTTTTGTGACTCCATACTATCCGCAAGCAAATGGGTAGGTTGAGGCTTCAAATAAGATAGTGGTGGCCATCTTGAAAAATATGGTACAAGAAAACCACAAAGATTGGCATATCCAGCTGCCCCTTGCATTATGGGCTTATAGGACTAGTATTCGGATGCCCACTAGGGCAATACCATTCTCACTAGTATATGGCATTGAGGCCATTATGCCCTTGGAATTAGAAATTCCAATGCTGCGCATCGCATTGAAAGAGTTCATCGATGATGACACCGCATGACAAGCTCGATTGGATCAACTGATGCTACTTGATGAACATCACGTGAATGCCCTGGAGCATCTCCACGTTTATCAGGAGTGACTAAAATGAGCTTACAATATCAAAGTCCACCAGAGAGACTTTGAAGTTGGGGATCTTGTCTTGAAAGAGAACCAACAGAACTCTAATTTATCACTAGATATGCGAGACAAATTTATGGCTAATTGGCTAGGACCCTACATCATATCTAAAAATATTGGTCTGGGTACCTATCACCTAACATCGCTAGGGGGTGTTGAAGAGCTTGAACCTCTCAACATCATCCATATTAAGGTATTTTATGCTTGAAGAGCATAGTAAAAGGCTCCAAGGGTTCTAAAATCGCTTGGTCATGTCAGTCAAAGCTCCAGGATTTGCTTATAATCGCTCGGTCATCCTAAAAGGCTCCAAGCTCATCTGTGAGTAGTTTGGTCAATCAAAAGGTACCAAGAGTTTCTGAAAAATTGCTTGGTCAACCCAAAAGCTCCAAGGATTCTTAAAATATCACTTGGTCATCCCAAAATGTCCCAAAGGTGCTCATAAACCCTTTGGTCAAACCCCAAAAGCTTTGAGGGTTTGTTAAAACGTGGTCATCCTAAAAAGCTCCAAGGATTTTGCTGAAAAAATTGCTTGGTCAATCTAAAGGCTCCAGAGGCATGTACTCACCGTTTGGTCAGATATGAGGCTCAAAACTCATAAAAATTAATAAAATCAATAAAATCCAAAAAAAATTGGTAAAGCATAAAATCCAAAAACATTTGCATTTGCATTTGAATTTTGCATTGTCATTTTGCATTCACACATGCATTCACTGCATTACTGCATTGCATATAGGCATTCATCATCCATTGCATTCCATAGTAGGAGGGATTATGTTTGTCAGTCTTACAAATGACACCACGTTTGTGTTTAAATCATGCATCTCTGCATTTATCATGATCCATCATTCATGTGAGTAATTGTGTTTTTCAACACAACCTATAATGTTGCTATGGAGATATACTAGGGTTTTTCGGTCACTCAACCATACCTAGTGGTCTTATCAAGAGTTGGTAGAAAGCTTGCTTTGCTTTTGTAGCTAAGGTTCAGTTAGTATAGCCCTTAGCATATCATAAGCCTATCACTAATCAACAAATTAAACAATCCTAACAAGGACTAGGGGAAGATGAAAGTCGTGAAGCAGGATCGGGTATCCTGAAGTGAAAAGAGTTATTCTTGCTTATCCCTCTATGCGGATGGTATGGGAAATGTTGGTAGTTGGCAAAAGGATAGGTTAGTTCCCTATTTAGAATCCCTTGCTTATGATAAAATGAGCAATATCCCATAGTGATATCCCACATCAATCCTCATGATTGATACCCTAGATCGATATCATAGATCGACTTCCCAGATTGATATCCCATATTGATATCATAAGATCGATATTCTCAATCGATATACCAGAAATAGTTTTCCCAAGTAAATCCCCCAAAGGAAAGTTTTTGAAGAAAATTATCAAATGTAAATGCTAAAAAGTGAAGATCGAATGAAGATCAGAAAATAGGCTCAAATCAAAGTTCAAAGTGAAGATCAAATGAAGATCATAAATAAAAGTTCGAGTGGAGATCAAATGAAGATCCAAAATCTAGTTCGAAGAGAGATCAAATGAAGATCCAAAGATAGTTCAAAATGAATATGGAATCGACTCCCTTGCTTCACTACATATGAGCAAGTATCCCAAAAATTGAAGGATAGAAAGGAATGAGCCTGAATCCCTAGAATTATTGGCACTATTGTACCTTACGCATGATGATATGTCTGATACACTTGCATCTCGCTTGTGGGTAGACCAATGTTTGAATGTGGAAGAGCTAGCTTCAGGTGTCCTGCATTGCCTAGTGGCTTAGTCCAACTAAAATCTAAACTTGGGATTGGATAAGACATTTGTGGAACCCCTATCTTAGCAATGGGCTGAAAGAATCTCCTTGACATCGGGGAACGCTCGTGTCTTATCTTAAAATAATCATGTGCACACATAGGGATAATGAATAGTTAGGGCCTATCCTAGCAAAAGCCTTTTATCTCAGAAGTCTAGTGTGGTTAGTATGCAACTTTTGATAAGTCTATTAGGGTGTTTGAGTCTCATGGAAAACCTCAAAAATTTCTCTCATAGCAACAAAATATCAAATATCTCAAACCATATAAAATCATCAAATTGCAAAGTATCGAGTCCATGATACATCATCATATAGAGCACAATCAAAATATAGGATAGATACCGGATGGATATTAGAAATAATATTTAGATGACCACTGACTATATCATGCATATCTTTCAAATTTTGCAAAAGAAAATAGAATGACACATTATATCATTCGCATCATACAACTGCATTCATTGCATTTCATATATGGGTGATTAATTGATTAAATTCTTATCTTAAGGATTTTCAATTACATTCATGATTTTTATACATTCTATGGTGTCATCCATTAGATTGATAAACATATTTGCATTCATTCCTTATGTTTTAAGTGATTAAAGCATACAGGTTCATTTACATTAGATTACCATCATGTAAATAAATCATTACATACATTAATGCATACAATAAAGCAATATCAAATATGCGTTAAGAGAAAACATTGCATCCATATGCATCCATCATAAATCGCACATCTAAACATCTAGATCACTGCATATAATCATCATCATAAATTAAATAGCTATCTAGTGCATGTCATCCATACATCACATCATATAGCATCAAATTAACATAAGCATTGCATCCATGTGCATCAAATAAACATAAAATTAAAACATATAAATCAAGTACACATCATGAGCCATAAATGATCAAGTCATATATATATATATGTGTCTCAAGAGTACATCAGATGAGTACAAAATGCTCGTAGGCTACAATCATGTAGGTCCTCGACCTTACACCAAAAATGGTACATATGCAAAATGTAGTTGTGATCTGATAAGAGCCCTAGCTCTAGCCCTCCCCCTAAACTGGAGCTCTCACCACCTCCCTTAGCCCTATGACCTAGAGCCTACTCTGTAATTGGATCTGGTGCCTGTTGTGCACCCTATTGAGGGCCCTGTGTACCACCTAGCTTGAAGAGGCCTAGCACATGAGAGACTGGTATGTCTAGGTGGCTAGTCCTATGGCTAGAGGTCTCACCTATCTCCCTGTGGCTCCTGTGCGAGCTACCACCATGTGTGCTAGAGGACCTATGTGTCCTCTCTATCCTATGAGTCCTCTGGCTGGAGCTAGTTATGGACTACCCTGTAGTCCTAGATCTGGTTCTTTTGACTCCCTATAGCATGAGTATCCTCTAGGACCATACCCACCTATCAACCTTGATGTAGCCCTCTAACTGGTATATGTGAGCTACCCTACATAGTATGTCTATTGCCCTCCTCTATGAGGGAAGTAAGCATCTGATCTCTGACATGGGATCATACCCTAGGTAGCACTAGAACTGGTGTTGGTGGTGCCATGATAACATGAGAAGATGAAGGATCTCCCCTCTGAGCTTGGGCTAAGTCCCTCTCTGCTATAGTTGTACCCAGTCGTGCCTCTACCAAATCATGTGCACTAGTGAGCTCTTGGACCCTCCCCTCTACTATCATAGCCTATGTAGTCAGGCTAGTGATCTGCTACTCTACCTAGATCAGTCTATGATCTCTGTCAGTCAGCTGTGCCTTAGAGTGGCAATAGTGGTGTCTCACTCCATCTATTATGTAACATATCTATCGAGCTGACTCTACAAGTCAGCAACCTGAGCTAGGAGTAGCCCCTCTATGCTGTCAGGAGGGACCTCACCCTCCTCTAGAGCCTCATCATCTGGGTCGACCTCAGGAGCCTCCTTGATGGTGGCCTCTATGCCCCATCTACCCTCTGTCCATTGGTGCACCCTACACCCATCAGGATCCACCTCTACCTCTGCCTGGTCTGGCACTCTACCTAGAGGTCTTGATCCATGCCATCGAAGCATGGACCACCATCCATCATATGTTGGGGTGGTAGCAGCCCTATCAACCCTAGTCTCTTGAAGTCATCTGGCTCATCCCCTAGAGCTAAAGGTCGAATCCATGGTAGATCCTACTCTAAAGCCAAGCATCGATACACAAATGGGATCTCCGAGATGTCCTACACTATGTCAAACTAATGTAGGATGTGAGAGTAGAACTGATACTCTCTAATATTGGCCTTCTAGTCGAGTAGCCACCTATCTCTATGAGCCTATCGAAGCCACTCGCTCACCTCAGCCCATGTTGGGCAATCCATGTATGATCACCACTCAATATCATCTAGGTCGAGTGATGCAAACCATGTAATATAATGTTGGATGTCACCAACATGGGTCCTACTCCTGAACCCCTCCTCCTCGTGAGGCTAGTAGGTGGTATAGCACTGGTGGTCATCATCAATCTTTGAGATGTGTAGTGGTAGCTCTCTAGGATGCTCTATCTTGATGTGCTACCAGCCCCAAATCTGAAGTAGCAGGCTGTAGCTGATGCCCCGATGGCTCTGATCAGTGATCTGATATAACTCTCTGTATAGCTAGCAGAGTAGGGTGCTCCCCTAGGCCAGTCATAGTGGTTGATCCATTGAGCTCTGAACCACTCTTCGAATAGTGGCTAGGAGGTTCTAGGGAATCCTCATGCTCGAGGAGTCTGGAAGAACAACTTGCACCACCAGGTGCATAAATATGACCTCCCACATAGAGAAGATGTTCTTCCCCTACTAGTATCCGATATGGACTCCTCCATGATCGATACTACGCTGAGCCTCCTAGCTTCGATCATCAAAGATAGCATAAAAAATGGGCCCTTTGGCCCTAGAAGTAGAAGAGACGATGGCCTCACCATCAATGGGGATCCTGAAGATCCTATAGATGTCCTCTAAGGTCATAGTCATTTCACCTATAGGTAGGTGAAATGTGTTGGTCCATGCATTCCAACATTAGGCCAATGCAGTCAAGTAAGCTTGATCCACCCTAATCATGGGTAGATCTAGGACGTAGCTAAAGTCGATGACTCTAAACCATCTCCGCTCCCTGGGAGTGAGCTCTCCATGAAGAGTCTTAAGGATGTTGAGCTCATGAGCTCTAGAGGTCAACCTCTAAAATAAAAGCATAATATAAGGAAAAAGCTAACTAAAAACAAGCAAAAACATTTAAAAATGACCTAAAAATCATCAAAAACATCTAAAAACTGATAAAAGTACAAAAACATGTCATCATGCAGTCATAAAAATAAAAAATGTCACTTAGACAAGTCAAAAATGCATTAAATGACATTATTTGCCTATTAAACCTTGGAAAAATTAAAAATTTGATAAAATTTTCCTAAAGTTTGTGAACCGCGGGTCAACCCTACGGTCCGCATGCGGTCAAAAATTGATCATTGGGATTTTAAATGTGGACCACAACTTGTAGATACGGTCCCCAATTGATCAATTGGGAACCGTAGTTGGTACCTGTGGTCTCTGACTAAGATCCTGCCCAGGTCATTTTCATGGCTAAAAAAAAAAAAATAAAAAAATAATACCTAAACTAGCCTAATCTAGCATGAGGTTCATTACCAGTAGTTTAATTAGGTTCAATTAGCCCATTTCTTAATGAGGTTAATTTTATTGGTAATGGATGTGAGGTCTTGGTTTCGAATTACCTTGCCCTCACCTCACTCCTTGGTATGAAGCTTGCCCATGATCTGCCATCATGCGGTGTGTAGGGTGTGGGTGTAGAGTTTGATAGGGTTAGGTCAGTTTTAGTTGTCACTATCAGAGCTCTCCAATTGCCAATCGTTGTCAAGGAATAATGAAATAAATTTGAAAATTGAGCTTTTATAAGATTTTCTTATTTCGTGTGGACCGTAGGCCCTAGTCATGGTTCCCAAAATTGCAATTGGGAACCGTAGACCCTAGCCATGGTTTGCAACTGGTAGCAAATTTAGTCAAATCCCATCGTGGGAAGGTCTAAAAAGGTAAATTAATGACTCCCATTGGATCAAATTTTCAAAAAGAGCAATCAATGTTGCAAATTTGGTGATGTTCAAAGCACCAGGATCAATTCAAAAAATCAAAATTAACAAAAAAAATCAAATAATTAAAAACACCAAATGCGCCTCGTATTCAGTAATTTACCCTATACACTTGGCGGTTGCAGTGACTTGCGCTCCATGCAATCCGACAAGATGAGTAAATTACCATAAGGACATTTGGGGTAAAATTGTCATCGTTGATCTGATATGCTTCTTTTCAATCCCTAAGAAGGCCTTCGCGGCTGGACTTCTCCATGGGAATGAGGCGTTTCATGTCATGTCTTCTATGACATCTTTTAACAAATCATCGATAATTTGATTCAACACAAATCTAATTGGATTTGTATCATTTCGATTCCCTAAGATGACTATTGTAGCCCGATTGCTCCATGGGATAGGAATGTGCAATCACTATTAATAGTTGGAATCAAAAGTTGAACTAGGCCTAGCCAAGGCATTAATATGCTCAAATCTAAATTTGTTTAGATCATCCATGGTGGTCAAGCGACATCGTCACTTTAATCATTGTCATTACCCTCATCGACTCATCACTTGAGGGGGTAGTCATAATATCAAATCATAATCAAAATCAATAGAAGATCCTAGAGATCGTAGATCCCTTGATCTTGTCAAAATTGCGTTCGTCCTTACGAATCATTGTCAACAACTATCATAAGCTTACCCCTTTGCTTGGGGTAAAATAGCAAATATGACAATTTGCTTTTTGTTCTCCTCCTTTCAGATCTATAGGTCAGAAGATACTTATGGAATGCATAGCTACCCGAATGAGATGAGAAGGGCACAAGCTTTTCAAATGTAAGCCTTTCACCCAGTTGGAAGCAATGATTCTAGGATGCACATCCTTTTGCTGGACAAGAGGCATCTAATGTTGATCTGACTAATGATCATCATAGAACCTTCGACATCATTTTAGGAGGTATATTTTTGCTCAGCGTTGTTCGATCTCACAATGCATCTCAAAAGGGGCATCTATAGACACCTAAAATGCGTCATGTCGAGGGCGACTACTCATATGGACATGCTACAAGACCATATGGAGGATCTTGGATAGACTCCAAGATAGAGCAGTGGTTCTAACCACTCAATTTGGGCTCCTTGGCCTAATCAGTCTGAACCGTAGCCTAGACCTATGGTTTATAGGCTGAACCATGGCTGAGACCTATGGTTTATAGTCTAGACCATAGCTGTAACCTACGGTCTTAACTAAAGTTTAGTTGGCCTTCATCCGAGCCAAATCGGTTTGAATGACCATTTGATCTAGAAGAAGGTGGTTAGAGGATGAAAGCTTCCAATCCAACTATCCTAACCACCCCTTCTTGATCTTGGCTTCTCCATGAAGCCACCCCTAGCCCTTGGGTAGTCCTATAAGTACCCCTCAAAATTAGGGTAAACTATCAGAGAGAGCATTGGAGATTTGAGCAGTGAAGCCCTATCAAATTGTACACTCAACCGAGTATACTAAGAGAGAGCTATTGCACTTATCCCCTACCTACTTGCCAAGATTCATGATGAATTGCATTATGGATGCCCTAGGAGCCTAGGAGAGCCAAGAAGCACATATTCGGGCAAACGAAGGCCCTTCATAGTGAATCAACCACCAAATCAGTCTGAGGACACCGAAGGTGACCATTGAACATCAATTTGGACAAGGAGGTCAAGCCCACTACCCTTGAAATTGAGGGTAAACCTATCAGATTGCTAACCATGGCTTTCAGCCATGGTTTATAGTGTAGACCGCTCACTAGAGCTGTGGTTTGTAGTAGAGGTATCACCACCTTACCTTTTTCTATTTTTGTCTAGCTAGTTAGCTTAGTTTAGCTATTTCTATGGTTCAATTGTAGTTTAGAAGATTTCTGACCGGTAGAATTAGGTTAGAATAGTTTCTTTGTGTTAAGCATCAAGTAGGACATTAATGGATTCTTTATGCACTTTCATGCTTTATTTCACATAATTGGTCCATGCATAGTGTAGTTGTTATCTTTCTTTATGCAATTCCATAAATCTTGATCCAATTAACATAGTTTAGAAGTGCTTTTCATGCTTTCTTGATTATACATGCTTAATGGTATCTTTATGCATTTTTCCTAAAAGGGCCTCATCATGAGAGGCTGCCTATATTTTTGACACTTTTATGTTGTTTCTTGATCGCAGGGAACAGATTCGAAGGAGATTCAACCATCAAGTTCCTTCCCCAACGCGAAGAAGAGGGCAACTCCACCCTAGAGCAGTTTGTGACTAGTTGAAAAGCAACATTAGTGCGCCTACCCTATTGAGGGCTTTGGCATTGTATTAATTGTATCATCATTTGGGTGACCCTAAGAGGGGCATGATTGTAATTGGGGATTCTTTGCAATTATTAATACAAGAAACACTTATTTTGTTGAATCTATGCAATCTTGTCATTATTTTATGCTTTGAATGATTGAATATGATATAATACAGTAGATGGGTGCACGCTTTTTGGTTAGATCACCCATTATTCAATGGGAGTATATTTTGAGGTATTACCTACCCATTTAGTTCTTATGTTAATACACATGGAATTTGCCTTCTATTTTCAATCAGATAAGAATGAACAAACATTCTCATTTAGATGGACTATTGATATCTTCTATTGATCCTAACACTCTAAATTACTTTGAGTGTGGTTCTTATGGTGGTTAGATGATTTCCTATATAAATTCTGATTTTCTTTATCCAAAAACTTGAGTGACTTAGGATTTAATGAAATAGGATGCCCTTTAGGTGTGGATGCTTTAGAAAAGCAAGCATTTGGTGATTGTTATCTTCACACTCAGGTTTGTTGTGGAATGGTGGCCAACCTTTTATTTTGGATGTTGACTTCTTCAATTTTGACATACAATAATATGCCTATGCCAAATAATTGATGAAGAGAAACTTCATCTTAAACCAAAGATGGTAGTATAGGTCATTGATGTACTTGAGCATGTAGTGTCTCTCACCTTTTTTGATGTGAAGGAAATTGAGAAGATTATGAAATTCATCAGTCTATTGTTGGACATATTGATCTCTATATTGTTGTAGTTGTAGTGGTCCAAGGGGTGTAATTGCATAAAGTTTGCATAGGAAGAGATAAGATTATCTAACTCTTCTAACCTAATTTTAGTAGCTTCCCACTAGTAGAGAACAATTTTTTATCCCTTCAACGACATGAATGATCTTATCAATACTAAAGAATAATTGGTGGTATAGTATACCTCAAGCTCCTGAATCCAAATGTCCAACTCATTAGCATTGATTATGTATGAGAAGACTATAATGAAAATATTGGTATGCACCTTTAGAGGTCCTTGACTCTAGAATATCATAGGGTTAGTAGTTTCTAGAAAGTATTTCAATTGAAGCATGAGATCCCAAAATTTCCCAAACAAAGTGATTCTTTGTCCCTCTAAAGCATCTTGATTTATATTCCTAACATCTTGGTTCTAGTCTTAGATTAGGATATTGACTCTATAAATGCTTTAGTTTCTTTGTAGAGAAAACATGTTTTAGGGGGATTAAATACACAACCTTGTTTCATGTCGTATTTTTCACCAAGAATACATGTGGATGAACATTCAACAATGGAACATATTGGAAAGTCTTCAATAATGCAAGGATGTATATAAGAGACAATGGTGCTTGATAATTCAAGGAGCACATGAGGAGTGCTATATTTTTGCATCTCTTTTATGTATGATAAGAAACTCTTATACCAACTTGATCCACATTTTAGGGATAAGGAGGGTCTGCATGGAGGACAATTTATAGGGCCAACAAGTGGTGCCTTACACGTTATGGTTAGAGTGATGTTGTAAAAGCTTTGAGCATACTATTTGGTTAAAATGCACCTCAATAAACTCACACCAAATAATGTTATAGGAAGAAATTATAGATGTAGAAATAGAATCATCAACAAAACTCTTATACTAGTAATGAGATTGCATTATAGATATTGAATACAAAGTGACATTATGCTAGGAGGAGGGTGTTGTATTTTAGAGAGATGTAATAACAATGAGATAAAATGAAAGAGAAGGAAACAAGAGTCTCAGGTTCTTGGTTTCTTGATTGAGAAGAAGAGAAATCATGATTTCTCTATTGAGAATAAGATAAATATTAAAATATGTTTATACATAAAACATACAATATTACAAAGAAGTTAAAAGATAAAATGCTTTAGCTTCCATGCATCTTGGTAAGAAATATCCAAGAATCTATTTCTTTTGTCTTGAAATTCAAAGTGTTAGTTATTGAAATGGGAAGGTATATGAAATGGTATTAAATGAATGTAATATCCTTTTGATGATGATGATGATGTGCAATTTGGTTGTTGGCCATTTTTCATACTTATATAAGAACCAATGATTTTATTTATTTGTAGTTGGGTTTTAGCCAAATAAGTGCCAAATGTCTGGTGTTGAACTAGTCATAGTGTCAAGTGGTTTAGCACTAATACATTGTTGATCCCAAAATGATTATTTTGTGCTACTATAGTCTTAGTACCAAAGCAAGAGTTGGCACCAACCTATCTCATTAGGAGTCTAAATAGGCATCAATGCTAAAGCTTTGAAGTAGATTTGGCATCATACCTTAAGAAACCTTAAGCAACCCCTACTTTGCTCAAATCAAACAACCTCTATATGCTTTGCACATCAAAACTAAATATGAAAGCCTACAATTTACCAAAAGTTACAATGCAAAAGTAAGGGACTTGGATTGATCCATCTAATTTGCAATATTACCATCCTTAAAAATTAAAACCTCAAAGAACATATAAGACAATATAAAAAAAAAAAAAAATTACAAAACAAATATGGATAAATAATGTCAAGAACAACCATACCAAATGTTATAACATATAAAATAATAAAGAACAAGGATGGACTAAATTTGTTGTTTATTTTCATCCATCAACTCTTAGAGAAATATAATTCATTTTTATCATGCTATCATGCAAGCAATGTTTAAGATATCTAGTTGACTTGTTCTAATTTCAAAACCTTTAAGAAAAAATACAATAATACCTATTAGCTTCCAAATTTTTCCTCAGCTTCCAAAATTTTCCTCCATCAATGACAATTAGATTTCAAAAGTTTCCTCCAACAACATTTTTTATATCACAATTGGATGATATTAAAGTTATAAATTTTCCAAAACTTAAAGTACTACCTTCACATTTTGTATAGTTTATTTTAAATTAATAAAACAATAAAACTATATATAATATGAGTAAACTTATAGAAAGATGTCATCACCAAATATCAATTCTTAGAACATAAAACTTTACAATGGGCTATCGACTCTAATCAAGATGCCCTCTTGATTAAGTTATATTTTGACAAAGCTTATGATAGAATCAGATGAGATTTTATTCTTAGTATGCTTTCTTGGCTTGGTTTCGGTCCAAAATCTGTAATCAAATTGGTATGCTCTTTGGTGATGCTTCAGCTTGTGTTCAGGTTAATGGAGCTCTTTCCTCCTCCTTCCGTCTTCAATGATCTATCAGACAGGGTTGCCCCCTTGCTCCTTTTTTGTATATTTTGGTTGTTGATGCTCTTGGTTATCTTCTTCATAAGGCTCATTCTGATGGCCTCATTCAAGGTATTAATATTCCTTGGGATAAGCATGCTATTAAATCTCATTTTGTTGATGATTCCCTTCTCTTTCTTCAAAATACCTAATAAGAGGAGGAAATGGTTAAAGAGATTGTTCAATTGTTTTGTGATGTCTTTGGTTCTCGTATTAATGACTCTAAAACTAAAGTCTTCTATACCTCTTCCTCTCCTCGTGGATGCAACTCCTTAATTGAGTGGAAGATCATCCCTCATGGTATGATTGTGCGTGATTTGAGAATTCCCTTTGGGATTAATATCTCTTCTAAAGATATGTGGAACTGGGTTATGGAAAGACTTCAAAAAACTTTTAATGCTTGGCTAGCTCGGTTTCTTTCCTTAGCAGGAAGAATTCAAGTTGCGAATAAAAGTATGGTAGCCTCTCATGTTTATTAATCCTCTTTTTGGATGCCCCCCAAGGTAGCCTATAACAAATTAACTCAGGTCATTCATAAATTTTTATGGACAAAATGGGATGGGGAGGTGAGAATGACACCCATCTCTTGGAAACTTTGTACTCAACCTAATGCTTTAGGAGGTCTTAGAATCATTTATCCTCTTACCCAGAGAAAAATTTTGGTTGCAAAATGGGTTTCTAGAGCCATTATTGGTGATGAAAACTGGAAACACCTATTTTATTACAAAATCTCTCTAGCTACTCACAAAGATAAATGGAAATAAATCCCTTGGGAGGATAAGGTCCTTAATGCACCTTATTTTACAGTTAAAGGATCTATTCCAGTTACCCAAAACTTGAAATCTTGGCAATTATTTTCTCATTTACCGACTTGGAAGTCTGACTCCTTGGGACATGGTCTGAGCATCAGTCTAAACAATCTTTGATGGAATAAACTTATCTTCCATAATGATAAACCTTTAGCTTTATGCAATGTTATTCATGGTCTAGCTTTTTTGAAGAAAGGAATTAATAGAATTAGAGATATCTCGAGTCCGGGTAGTTGTTCAGTTCTTACTTGGAACCAGATCTGCAATTATTGCTCCCTTCCCTCTAGGTTCAAAGAGTCTTATGGTTTAGTTGTGGCTTTCATCCCTTGTGAGGTTCTTATAAAGTTGGGAACAACTGCCCATAATATTTGGAATGATTGGAGATGGCTTAATGGTCATAGAATCTCTTCCATTAATTCTAGTTGGTTATACAAAAATCTTATGTGTCCCTCTTCTTTAGACTCTAAGCTCAATGTCAAGTGGTAAGTGAATTTTACCAATGCCCAATGGCAGTTTCTTGCTACTCAAATTTGGAAAGCTCTCGTTGAATCTAAAACTCAACTTCTTGGATGGCGGATTTTGCATCCAAAGCTTCCAAATATTGAGAGTTTGGCTGCGATTTTACACATTCCCCCTCAATGTAATTTTTGTAATATTTTAGAAACTCTTATTCACTTGTTTTGGTTTTGTGACATGGCTAAACAATTTTGGGATGTCTTCTACTCTTTTATTTTTCCCTCTTTCACTAGATCTTGGAAGATTTCTCTGCTTGGTTTTTCTCAGCTGGATCAGTGTTCCAAACTTTGGGATGTTTGTAGACTCATCCTTCTCAAGCACATTTGGAAGTGTAGATGCAAAAAGGTGTTTACTGGATCTGCTCCTCCATGGGATATATTTTTAGCAAACTTGACTTTTGATCTTTTGTTATATGTGGGATGCATTCATTCCCAAGTTTATGGAACTTCTAGCATACCTCGAGATGTTATTGATAGACTTCATCAACTTTCTCATATGATTCAAGATCTTTAGAATGTGCAACATGAAACTAAGAAGGCAGTTAAAAATGATGAGGATTTGATTACTTCTTTTTTCCCTTTGAAGACTTCAGAAGATATCACGGAAGACATGCCTATAATTTCTTCTTATAACATATTCTCCCACATATGAGTGCTGATATCTGGTGTATTGCAACAAGATGTATCTATAGTATTTTTGTTTATATTAGCTTTTATTCTTATGTACATTCAGTTATGGATGCTTTACTCCTGATCCACCTCATTTTGTCTTTAGCTGGTGGATAGTGCTAGCACAAAAATACTAAAATACTGTAATGTTCTGGTTAATGAATTAATATAATCTAGCTTTTTCTAAAAAAAAAAAAATCTTAGAACATAAGTAATGATTTAAGTAAATAAGAACACAACTAATCACAAAAATAACTTTGTTAAAATTCAAAACTATTATTATTTTTTTTTTCGCATAGGAGCTTTGGTCACAACCATACTATTTTTTTAGTAACTCACAAGTGCAGGGTTCAAACCACAGGGGTTGCTTCCACCAAACCTTTTCCGCTTTGTTATTGAAAAAAACCACTGGTTGCTCTGAATTCGTACCATTATCATCAGTCTGACATGCATTCGAGGTTTGAATGTAAGTATATTCTTGATAAATGTCTGGCCAAACAAACACTTACCAATCCACCCAACTTTCAGAAGCTTTGATAAATTCAAAACTATTATTACCAGGAAAAAAAATATTGAAAAACCAAAATAATACTTGCTACCAAGGATCATGATGGGACTTATTTAGCAAAAACTAAAGATCAAAGTTGGATGCCTTTACATGAACCGGTCTTTATGATAACTTCTATACACTTGAGGAGGTTAAGAGAAGGCATAGTTGTTAGAGTCTATCAAGGAATTATCTTGTGACTCTACATCATTGACAACTTGACATTTTTATAATGTTGGTGTCCTTTTCCCATAGAATAGAAATTCCACGTGCAACCCACTTTGACAATAGCACTCTAACCCAACCCACTTTGTGTCGATGAAAAAGCAAAGGAATCTTAACCCACTTTGTCTACATGTCCTCACAAACCCACAAAGCGACGGAATAGAAAGGAGTGTCGTTTCTTGTTGTCTCTTCTCCCCCATTCATCTTTGTCTTTTACATAAAAAAACACCTCACCGGAAACAAACAATTATTAAGATGACGACCCACTACCTAAATAATTCCATTAAAATATTAAAATATTAAGCAGTCTTTGAATCTAACCCTCGCACTGCAGTTAACAATATTAAATTAAGAAAGAGTCCTCCACTTCCCCTAAAATTCTATGTATCCGTACCTGTATTATTATTATTAAGAAGAATGACACGTGGAATCATCATATAGCCACCAAAGTATAGTTGGAGTTGAAAAAAAGATTTCGACCATAAAATAAATTTAAAGTGCAGCTTACATTAAAATAAATAAACAAGTAAAGTTGTACAAAATAATAATAAGAGTCCAAGATACCATCTTTACATCTTATTGTTCAAATATTCCCGTGAATAACATTGTAATTGACGGGCTTTACATTGTCCCCCTCTTAAACAGGCTTGGCTGAGTCTGCTTTTAAATCTAAAGGTCTTATTTAAGATATATTGTGTAGCCTAATGATTATAAAATTATTTATGCCATGTCCAATGGATTCAATCAAATATTAAATATTTCTTTCATTAACTGGGAGAGTTATATTATAATTTATTTTATTTTTATTTTTTATTTTTTATCAATTTTATTATTTTTTATTATTTTTTTTTTATACACAAGGTGAGGTACAGTACACTTCACAATAGTTTGAACAAAAGAATTAGAATTATAGGTAGATTGTTGTAATTGCCCATGGAATGAAACAAACATATTTGCAAGCTCAAAATAGTATTTGAGACTATAAATTTTAACATAAGAAAAATTTTGATATAACCTTAAGTTTTTTGGATTCAGAGTTTGAAAGTTTTAACAACATTTTTAAAACAAACAATTTTTTTTTCTTAATTTTTCAAAAAGTTTCATCAACAAGTTTACATTTATAGTGTTTTCATTTGAGTTTTTGATGTCTTTTTAGGCTTTGAAATTCATGAAAAATGTTTTTTAACCTTCATTACTTGAATGCAAATGACATATCTATTATGATTATGCCTCTTGAGGTGTTGTCCATCTCCTAGTTTTGGATATGAGTTGGTATGAATTGGATCTTAGTTGGGCTTATAAGCATTTTTTTCTTCCATTTGATCTTTACATCTGTAGACTTGGTTTGGTTGTGTTCATGGTTTGGGTTGAACTCATTGATGTAACACTATTTTTTCCTTCCTAGAATTACATTCTACATGAAGAAATTTAAAGTTTTATTTTTTCATCCATTTTTTTATTTTGTTTCATCCATGTATATTTTCTACTATTCAGTGTTTTTTTTTTTACTTGTTTTGTCAACCTGTTATGTTCTATTCTTTCATTTTTTTTAGGTACCCCAATAGTATTACCATAACTTTTCCTTCTAGTGGAAGAGTCCCTACTTCAATAAGTAGAATCTCATACATGATTGACGCTTTAATTCTAAAATTAATTGTAATCAATCACTTTTTAATTCTTTCTAGTTGTCTTCATGTAAACTTGATGTATTGCTACCCACACCCATATAACACCATTAGAATAACCAATAACCCAAAAAAGGACCCTAATGGTTTTTCAATCCCACGACTATGTTTTTCCACCCTTACTTTTCAACGAATAAAGTGTCCTTGCTCATGCTTATATCAATATCAACTTAAACGTTCTCCAAACGAGTTTATTTTAAAAATTTAACCCAAACTATTTGTATTTTGTTACTACTTCTAACAGATTTCTTTAAAAATAAGTATATGGTTGCTCTTGCTCTCTGTAAATAGATAGGAGCATGTTATTAGTTTTGCTAGTGTTTACTTGCATCCCAACTTCTTTACAAAAATGCTCTAAAGCCTTTAGATGTTATTTTAAACTTTTGATCATCTTGTCGATTAAGATAAGGTGATCAACATAGAGAAGTTTCACTACATAACCAGTCAATTGTATTCCTAATGGCTTTTGAAGCCTTAATATTAATGTAAACTCACATGATCAAATATATGATAGCCACAATATAGTAAGATCAAGATAATGATGTAAACAAAATAATATAAGCCAATTAATATGTATATCAAGGCTAATAATATATCAACTAACATTCAATAATAAGTAGAAATATGAATGTAATAGCTTGAATCATACATGTACAAAGCATGTAGCACAACTTACAATATTAGTTGCTCAAATGTATGTAATATTTATTACTCCTCTTTCTCTTACAAATGTATCATGAAACTCTTATACAATAACAATGCTCTCTATGCTCACTATGTAGACAATGTAGACGATGTAGGCTATGTTTACTATGGAGTAATATATAGCCATTGTAGGATGATTCTTTGGTTACTTGACTCTTCCTTTCCTTATGCCAAGTATCATGACTCTTGGCTTATCTACTTGATACTTGCATACACCTTACTCTATCTTGTATGCACACTTGTACATGACTTTTCACTTAGCACACCCTAATCTAAGAACACATGTGTACACTTACATATAAGACACTTGTGCACATATACACACATAACACTTGCACACTTGCTCACATGACACTTGTGCATTTCTTACATATTATTACATTACATAAAATATTACTCACACTCTAATCTAAGACTTGACCCTAGTCTAATATTTACAAGGTGTACCATGAAGGTACCATGGGGGTATATTAGCATGTACCAAATAATGTAATATTCTTCAACACCCCCTTGTATTACATTATTTGGTTATTAAAGACTTTAGTCTTCAATCTAGGTCTTCATCCTTCAATCGATCCTAGAACTTGTGCTTTATTCTTCAATCTACAAGTGGTCTTGTAATGGATATGATATTTGTCTTGATCTTCAATCTACCTCTTTAAGATCAATATCTGAAGTTGCCTTGTAAAACTTCTATTTCCTATTATCCTTTATGTGATTCCTTCTCTTCCTATTTCTTCTTTTATTTTTTTTGCATTTTCATTTGTGATATATTTGATGATATACCTTCTAAGCATTGAGTTAGTAAATCATCACAATAATATAACTTTAATTTCAATGATTCCTCTTTGAAACTAACATATGTTTCATTTAGATTAAATGTATCATTTATTTCATCTTGTCTCTTCCCTTGTAAAATATCAAAGCTAATTAATGACATACACATCATTAAACACTCTTCTAAAAATAATATGTTAGGATCCTCAATCCTAACATTATTAGTTAGTATTAGTTAGAATTATTAATAATTTAATTATTATATTATTAACTTATAAAGTGAACCATCACAACCCTTCATAACGTGAACCATCACGTCTCTTCATACGTGAACCATCATGTCTCTTCACCAACATAGATTTAGGGTAGATATATATTAGGTTGGCCATCCATATCAAATCATCCATGAATAATAAGAAGAAGAATAATATAGATTCTAAAGGAGGGAGCCCCATATAGTGGCAAAGTGATTACAAGGGAGCCCCCTTTGAGTGGCCTGCGATTACATTTACATTAATTTGTTAATAATTTTATAGTAAGACCTTGGGGTCTTACCATTTGGTATCAGAGCCATGTGGGCTTCTCAAATATCTTCATCAAATCACTTATGTGCGTGAGTATCAAACTCGATTTGAGGATATCACCAAAAACAACACAAGATTGGATGAATCAATTCTCATCAATGGCTTCATTAGGGGATTAAAAGAGGAAATTAGAATGGAGGTGACAAGGTTCAATCCCTATACCATGATGCAGACCTATGGATTGACAAAATTAGTTGAAGATAAAATTAATGCACAACAACGATTAGGGAAACCACTTATGGAAAAATCATCGACTACTTACATCGCTCCCAAACATATGCATAATGGAAGGACACAAAGCACTTACACAACCCCCAAATCTAAACGAACTTTACGAATTAAACATCTTAGCTTTGAGGAGATGAAGGAACGATGAGCAAAAGGACTCTATGATAATTGTGATGAACAATTTGGACCCCACCATAAATGTGCTACACTAACATTGTATTTATTGAAGGAAGTTGATCCCTGTCTCTCCATAGAGCAAGTAGATGAGGTAGTTGTGTCCGAAGCGACCAATGCACCTACTCACCGCAATGAAGACAATGAGGTGGATGTGTAAGAAGTGATTGATGTATCAGGTAAGGATAAGGTAGACATTCCCAAAGTGACTCATTATGGCCAAACATGCACTCTACAATAACTACACTCAATTTCCTCTCTAATAGTGAGTTATCGCCACAGGCTCAAACCTATTCAAAAATAAGGCATAAAGGTGACTGAACACTCCTCCATTGTCTCTCCAAAGGAAAAACAGGAGAATGTAGAAGTTTTACCACCTCTTTTTATGCATCATTCTAAGGCGTTTGAAGAACCCCAAGGATTGTCCTTCCCTCATCATCACACATTTACTAATATTTTTGGCAGCCCCATGCTAACGCTTCATCCTTCTCGATATCCCTGCCTACGAAAGAATGACATTAAAAGAGTCCAAGAACTTACGCAAATCCTTCTTGGAAAACAAAGGATAAAGCTCCTCACTTTGAGCTTTGAGGACAAAGCTCTTTTTAAGGAGGGTGGCATGTTAGGATCCTCAATCCTAACATTATTAGTTAGTATTAGTTAGTATTATTAATCATTTAATTATTATATTATTAACTTATAAAGTGAACCATCACAACCCTTCATAATGTGAACCATCACGTCTCTTCATACATGAACCATCATGTCTCTTCACCAACATAGCTTTAGGGTAGATATATATATTAGGTTGGCCATCCATATCAAATCATCCATGAATAATAAGAAGAAGAATAATATAGATTCTAAAGGAGGGAGCCCCCTTTGAGTGGCCTGCGATTACATTTACATTAATTTTTTAATAATTTTATAGTAATACCTTGGGGTCTTACCATAATATAATGGTATTTTGAGAATCCCACCATGACCTAAAAAGTTTCCATGAATATAGTTTATAAGAGTTGTAAAAACTCCTTTTGCCTCTTTGAGAAACAAAGATAAATTTTCTTTTAAATCATTAGACATTTGTTCCTCTCCATCAAATTCATTTATTAAATTTTGAGAATAAAACTTAAGTGCATACAATATTTCTTCACTATCCTCATTAAATGCATTATTAACAATTTAATATGCAATTTACTTTGATGTAGTCTACCTTATGTCTCCCTAAGTTTAAATAAATCAAAGTTTCTAAATTATAAAATCCTATGAAGTAGAAATCCTTATTTCTCCCAAATATTTAGAAACTAAGAAAATAAGAATTTTGTAAATTTAATTTCCTAAGTTTGAAGTTGTAAACCTTTTGCCTCCCAACTTAATTACTTTGCAAAAAAATCGATAAGCTTTGATTTAAAAAAACTTAGTAATTTAATCCAAACTCAAAAATACTTAAATATTTATATCTCCAAAGCTAGCATACTACTTATTTCTCCACTATCGTCAATAATAAAATCATTAATCAAATTTATTATCATCACTTATTACTCCACAATATAAAATTACAACTAAATAACCTTAGAAAACTTAATAATTAAAGAACTTTAATTAAAACCTTTTTGCTTTGAATAAAGTTGGCAAACCTTAATTTGAATGTGAATTTACCTCTGATTCTTGTGCACACCAATTCTTGTTTTCTTCATTGCAAAGGCTTTATTATTATTAAAGCAAGTTGAATAGACCATTTAACTTACTCCAATGTAATGTAACATTCTACCTTCTGACGATTCGCTCTTGTAGCTTCTTACATGGTAGGGTGGTGTTTGATTGTTCACTTTCCAATATGCACTCTTAAGACATGTTCTAAACCGCTACACTAGAAAATATTATGTTATATTAAGGTGTAATATTTCTTTTGAAGAACACAAGATTATACTGAGAGGGGGGTGAATAGTATAAGATCCATTAATTTTTTTTTTTTAAATATTATCCAATATTATCAATTGCAATATCAATAGCAGTAATCAAAGAAATGCACAAATTATCACACACATGAAAGACACAAATTTAACGTGGTTCACCCAATATGAGTTATATCCACGAAGAAAATATTTCTTCTAAATGTTCTCAACAAATCTCTTGGGAATCAATTTCCTATTACAATGTTCATGGACCTCTGTACAAAGGAAATTTCAATCTCCAATGCTATGGTTTGTGGATCTCTCTCCATGGGAGACTTCTATCCCCACTGCTATGGCTGGTTCAAAGCCTTCTCTCAACTCTATCTTAAACCTGCATCAAGCCTCGTCACAAGGATAGCTCAAATTTACTCTAACTTTGTTCATAAATATCTGTCTCAAATCTGCTCAATTGTGTCCCAAGTCTTCTCATAAGAATTGCTCAAAAGAACAACCAAACTTGCTCATACAATCTATCCAAAACTGCCTCAAACCTTCTCATAAGGCTTGCTCAAAAATAGCAACCAAACTTGCTTATAACTCTGCTCAAAAACTGCTCAACATGTGTACAACTCTGCTCTAATACATGCTCAAAAGGGCTCTCAGAAAAATGTTCAATCAATCCAAAAATATTGTATTCAAATAATAATTTTATCTCCTTCCACAAATCACTATGTTATTTTCAATGTTACTCTTAAAAGGATTGCACAAATTCATTCAACAAAGCACATATTCAAACCTTATTTCTCCACCTTATAATTTAGAAATATGCAGACACCTTGATAAGGAAATCCTACGAGTTCTCTTTTTATTTAAAAGAAAATCAATAATCAATACCAAATATATTTTCACGTCACAATGGATTCACAGATAATGCTTGATAGATTCAGATTAATGTTTGGCCACTTAAGGTGGGAACTCCCTCGTCATGAAGGCAATAAATGCCAAAAGCAGATGATAAAAGAAATAAATCTATTCTATCCTAAATAGTGAGACTACTTAATTCCCTTGGAACCTAACATAGTCGGCTATGTTAGGGTTGTAGCATGACTCCCCTACTCGGAAAGCTTTGTCCTCAAAGTTGGAAATGACTGAAAAATAATTTGAGACTCCCAGGTTGCATCTTCTTCAGGTAAATCCTGCCACTTGATGAGAAATTCTTGGATGTGATGACATATGAGTCAGTGTGATCTGGTTTGTAGCACTTCTTCTGGTTGTAGATGGATACACCCTTCTTCATCCAGCATTGGTAATTTTTACTAAGAGTGTACCTTCTGGCCAATCACATTTTTGAGACAATAGACATGAAATACTGGGTGTATGCGAGAGGGTTGGGGTAACTCGAGTTGATACACTACCTCACCAATGCAACACACAACTTTATAAGGATCATAGAATCATGGTGACAACTTCTGACTGGATTTGAGCTTTAATGACAGTTGCTTGTAGGGCTGAAGACATAGGAACACCATATCACCAATATTGAATGTTCGTTTGGAATACTGCTTGTCCTATTGTTGCTTCATACGATTTTGTGCTTGTACCAAATTATCCCTCAAGATAGTGAAAATTGCTTGTTGCTTTTATAACCAATCATCGACTTGAGCTACTTTGGAGGATCCTGGTACATAATCAACAATTTTTGGTGGCTTTGTTCCATATAATGCTTCAAAATGAGACATCTTAGTGGAAGAATAAGTACTGTACCACCATTTCGCTAATGACAACCATTGCCTCCATTGATATTGTTCATCCTGAACAAAACATCTTAGGTAGGTACCCAAACATTTGTTAACTACCTCTGTTTGACCATCTGTTTTTGGATGGTATGCAGAAGACATACTTAATTTGGTACCACTAAGTCAAAATAATTCTTTCCAAAAATTGTTGGTAAATATGGGATCACGATCACTTACAATATTTTTGGGCATTCCATGTAATTTAAAATTTGAATCCATAAATACCTTGGCCACTTTGCTTGCTAAAAATGGATGTTGTAAAGCCTGAAAATGAGCATTTTTGGAAATGCGATCAACTACCACGAAAATTACTATTTTTCCTTCTAACTTAGGTAGGCATTCAATAAAATCCATGAAAATATATTCCCACTGGCGATCCGGGATAGGCAATGGTTGAAGTAATCCTGGTGATTTGACTATTTCCCCCTTATTGCGTTGGCATACTTCACATTCAGCTACCCATTGCTTAACCTCTGCCTTTAATCCTTTCCAAAAAAAGGATTGCTTAACTCACATGTAGGTTTTCAAAAACCCAGAATGTCCTGCTGAAGGCAACGAATATGACTCTTCTAGAATTTATGCTTTGATTTATGAATTATGAGGGATGTAAATACGATTCTTCTTACGTAAGATTTGGTCGTCATATGTGAAAAGAGGGTACTTAGAGGAACCCTTAGATAAATCTTGAATTATTTGAGTTGTTTCATTGTTGGACAACCATTCTTCATGTAACTGAGACACCCACTATGAACATGGTCCCAAAATGGCATTAATAACTACTTCATCTTCGTATTTTCTAGATAACACGTCTGTAGCCACATTTTCTTTACCTTTTTTATATTCAATCACAAAATCATATCCCAATAATTTAGTCAACCACTTATTTTGTTTAGGATAATAAAAAATTTGTTCTAAAAAATGCTTGAGACTGTTGTGATCAGTTTTAATAATAAAACGACTATTGATTAAATAATGCCTCCATTTTTATACTGCATGTAAAATTGCCAACATTTCTTTTTCGTAGGTAGATTTACCCAATTTTTTTCTTGATAGTTGTTTACTTTCAAATGCCAAGGGATGACCCTCCTGCATTAGTATTGCACCAATACCTATCCCTGAAGCATCGCATTCAATGACAAATGGTTTTTGAAAATCTGGAGTAGCCAAAACTAAAGTCATACACATGGCCTCCTTGAGAGTTTCGAAAGCTTTAGTAGCTACTATTGACCATCAAAAAACATCTTTCCTTGTAAGATCCATTATAGGATCTATAATTTTACCATAGTCACGCACAATTTGCGGTAATATCCCATGAGACCCAAAAAACCTCAAATTTTTTTGATGGTTTTAGGCAAGGGCCAATCTTGTACTGCCTTAATATTATTGGGATCTACCTTAACACCTTTGTGAGATATGATATGACCCAGGTACTCAAATTTTTGAACACCAAAGGAGCATTTAGATCTTTTGACAAACAAATTTTCTTTGCGTAGGATATGAAGAACTCTGTCCACATGTACTAAATGATCTTTCCATGATTTGCTATAGATGAGTATGTCATCAAAGAAGACTAGAACAAATTTTCATAGGAAAGGGTGAAACACTTGGTTCATGAGACTTTGGAATGTAGATGGTGCACTAGTGAGACCAAAAGGCATGACCAAAAATTCATAATGACCTTCATGCGTTCGAAAGGTAGTTTTGGAATATCCTCGTCCCTAAATCGGATTTGGTGGAACCCTGAACATAAGTCCAATTTGGTGAAGAATTTGGCATCATGTAGCTCATCTAGTAAATCATCAATGACAGGAATAGGAAACTTATCTTTGATTGTGATTTTATTGAGAGAACAAAAATTGGGACACATACACCGGACACATACGCCAATAGTTGTCTTTTCAACGAGTTAAGACGACAGGTGAGGAGTAAGGACTAGTACTATGACGAATGACACCATGGTCTAAAAGTTCTTGGACAATCTTCTCAATTTCTATTTTTTGGGGTTAGGGATATCTATAAGGACGACCATTGGGTGGAAGACTACTAGGAATTAGATGTATGGCATGGTCATGAGATGTTTTGGAAGGTAGGCCTATGGGTTCTTGAAAAAAATCCTCATAGTTAGACACAATGTGTTGGAGATCTTCCTCTTTGATTTTTGTCGTATTTTGATCCAAAATTTCAATGCAATTGATTCAAGCTATGAATCCCTCACCATATTTTCTTAACAACTTTTCCATGCTATGTGAGCTTACAAATTTTGATGGAGGTGTGGGTAGTCCTTGAATACGGACGGTCCTCCCATTAGCTTGCCATTCCACAAAGCGATGTTTGTGATTAAAACCTATAGTGGTTTCTAACTATTCCATCCATGCAACACCTAAAATAACCTCTGAATTTCCTAATTCCATAACAAAAAGAGGACCTTGCCAAGTATACATACCCATTTGTAGTGAAATAGAATATATCTTACCGAGACATTGAGAAACTTTCCTGTTTGCTATTCTAACTTGAAACTGATCTTGACTAGAAGAGAATACGTGTAGACCCAATATTATTGCAAGTATTGCATCAATGAAGTTGTGAGTACTTTTAGAATCAATTAGTACCGTCACCCACTACTTCCAAATGAAACCTGCTACCTTCATTGTATGGTGAGAAGATAACCCCATAAGGGCATGTACTGAAATGGTCATGGTATCCTCCTTAGCAACCACTTTGTCTTGTGCATTTTGATCCTCAACTGGGAAATCCTCAGGTGTTTCGTAGTCTTCCGTTTCTTCTTCTTCATGGTCTGTGTATTCCATCTGAAAGTTTTGGCGTGGTGGACATGCTTGTTCCTTTGGATGATGAGTGCGACATTTGTAGCAAAAGTATTTATATGGTTGATCATTTTGACGAAAAGATTTGTTATTGTTATGGAATTGTAGCCTTCCATATGAATCACATCTGGTGGATGGGCCTCCTTGTACCTTTGTTTCTACCAACGTGACAATCCTTATACATTCATCCAATGTGGATGGGTTTTGTATGTTTACTTCAACTCGAATATGTGATTTTAGTCCATTTCGAAAAGCTGCTACTACCATGTCTATTTTTATATCATCTGCATAGTGAAGCATACTAGTAAATTCTGACACATAATCCCCTATGGATCCTGTTTTCTTGAGTGCTAACAATCTTACAATGTAATAACCTGTGGAACCTTTGTCGAATCTGTGAAGAAAAGCTTATTTGAAATGATCCCAAAAGTAAGCTTCATCAGGCCTCTCATGTTTGATCCAAGTGAACCATTGATAAGCATCATTGCCTAATTTTGTTGTTGTAAAGGAGACTCTTTTGTCGTCTTGAATTTGGTAGACCTGTAAGATACCTTTTATTTTGGCTAGCCACCCACGTGCGTCATTACCTTCAAAGGTAGCCATGTCAATGCGAGGATAATTAGGATGACATCGTGGTTGATAGTTGTTTCTTTCATGCTCATTATAGTCCCTTTGGCATTGGTTGTTATTTTGGTAGGTCCTGTTATTGTCCTTGGTGGATTCCTCATATTTGTGGTATACCATTCATCCTGATCACTGTGGTTGGGTGGTTGAATAGCAAGTTTGGTTGAATGACAATAATACCAATGTCATCAACTTATGACATCAATCCTTTGACATAAATGACAACAATATACTAAAAATTTCCAATAATCTACCCCTTTGTCATTGATGGCAACCCTTTCTAAAAATTCATTTTCAACCACTAGATTCCAAATCTTCTCCCCATGATAAACTGCTCTCCCCCTTACTAAAATATATTCCCCTTTGAAATAAATAGAAAAGGGACTCCTTTGGGGCTAAATATAAGACTCTTAGCTCAACCCCCTCCCACATCATTTCCTTGAGGTGATTAATTTTGGGGTGGGAGTAAAACTACTCCCAATTTCTTTCTAAGATGCTCAAAAGTTTCCTTCGAAGTGGCTTAGTGAATATGTCTGTTGTCTGTTCCTTTGTAGTTACATATTCCAATCTGACCTATTGATCCATCACCTACTCTCTTAAAAATGATATTTGATTGGTATGTGCTTGGTCCTTGAATGCATTACTGGATTATTTGAAATGCTTATGGCACTTGTATTATCACAAAGTATCAGGATGGGATGATCATGATCTACTTTGAAGTCTTTTAAGGTTTGCTTCATCCATAAAACTTGTGTACAAAAAACAAATAGTACGATGTACTCTACATTTGTTGTGGATAAGGAAAGTGATGCTTATTTCTTGCTTAGCCAAGATACTAAACAATCTTCAAGAAAGAATGCTCCTCCACTTGTGCTTTTCTTGTCATCAATACTGCCTGCCCAATATGCATCTGTAAATGCTATGAGAGTGAAATTGTTACCTCTGGGATACCATAGTCCAAATTCCATAGTACCTTTTAAATACCTAAGAATTCTCTTTACTTCCTGTACATGTGTCTCTTTTGGATTTTCTTGAAATATTACCACTAATGCTACTACATGCATTGTATCTGGCCTTGTAGTTGTAACATAGAGTAAACTTCCAATGATCGATATATATAATGTCCGAATTTCTTTAGGGGACTCATCATATTTTATTAGCTTGCATCTCATAACCATGGGAGTACTCACTGGTTTGTAATATTCCAATATAAATTTACTCAACATTTTTTTTATATATTTGGTCTGTGAAAGAGATATGCCCCTTTTCAACTATGAATTTTGTAATCCAAGGAAAACGATAAATCACCAAGCATTGAAATTTCAAAATAATTTTGCATACACTTTGCTAATTTTTGACACATCTTATCATTACTACCTCCAAAAATGATATCATACACATAGACAACCACAATCAACAAGTCATTTCCTTCATTTTTGATGTATAAATTATTGTCAGCTATTCCTTTTTTGAACCCTTGTTCTTGAAGATACTTATCCAACCTTAAATACCAAGCCCTAAGAGCTTTCTTTAGTCCATAAATAGCCTTATTTAATCTGCATACATAATTTGGCTTATCAATCAAGTTGAACCCCTCAGGTTGCTCAATGTAGACTTCTTCTAAGAAGCCATTGAGAAAAGTTGATTTTACATCCATTTGATATAATTTGAAGTTTTTGAAGCTTGAGAAAGATAAAAATATTCTTATGGCCTCAAGTCGTATAGCAATAGCAAATGTTTCATCAAAATCAACCCCTTCAACCTGTGCATAGCCTTTGCATACCAATCTTGCTTTATTTCTGACTACCTGACCATATTCATTTAACTTATTTTTGTAGACCCATTTAGTGCCAATTACATTCTTATATTTTGGTCATGGAAAAAGTTCCCAAGTCTCATTTTTTTCTATTTGATCCAACTCCTGATCCATTGCCTTGACAAAAAAATTATCTTCTATTGCCTCATTGAAATCCTTGGGCTCAATTCTAGACAATAAAGAAAGATTTGCATGTTCACTTGTTCCTATTATCTTCCTCCTTGTTTGTATTTCATCTGGATTTCCAATAATCAGATATCTTGGATGATTATTTTGCACATACCTATATGGAGTCTTCGATAGTGTTCTTTGTGTTTCATCTTATTCTGATTCTTCACCTACTTCTTGGTAACTTTCTTCTTCTTGATATACAATTTCTTGAGCTAGTTCTTTTGACTCTGTCTGTTCATCAACTGTCATGTTTATACTTTCCATAATTGTATGTGTCCTCTTATTATAGCATTTATAGACTTTTATCTTAGTGGAATAGCCAAGGAAGATACCCTCATCGCATCTTGAGTCAAACTTACCTAAATTTTTCTCTTCCCATATTATGTAGTATTTGCTTCCAAAAACTCTGAAATACTTCACAGGAGCAGGTCTCCCATTACAAAGTTCATATGGGGTTTTGTGATGATTTACTCTTATTTGAGCTCTATTAATGATATAGAAAACTATATGAACTGCCTCTCTCCAAAAACCATCTAAAATCTTAGACTCATTTAGCATAGCTTTGGCCATATTCTCGACAATTTTGTTCTTTATTTCAACTACTCCATTTTATTATGGGGTCCTTGCTGCTGAGTATTCTCTTTTTATTCCATGTTGTTCATAGAATTCTATGAATTCATCTGAAGTGAATTCTCCTCCTCTATATGATCTTAGACACTTTATATTTTTACTTGTTTTATTTTCTACAAAAACTTTGAATGCCTGGAACTTCTCAAATGCTTCTGACTTTTCTTTTAAGAAATCCACCCAAGTTATTCTAGAGAAATCATCTATAAATAACATGAAGTAACTTTCACCCTATAAACTCTTTGTTCTTGTAGGACCACATAAATTAGTGTGAACTAGTTTCAATGGTTCGAATGAAGAAAATTATTTTGACTTGAAACTTGTCCTTGTTTGCTTACCATACTGACATTGTGCACAAATTGTGCTTTGAGGTCTCTTTATCCTAGCTAAATATTTGATGGTCTATTTGTTTCTTATTTTTACAATGTTGTCAAAGTTTATATGACCCATTCTTCTATGCCATAACCAACACTCATCCTCTTGTGATAGAAAATATTTTTATCCTTTAATTTCACTCAACATGTAGAGATTATTTGAAGTTTTGCTGGCATCTGCAATAAGCTTTCCTATCTTAGATTTCCTGATATCACATCTATTTGGGTGAAAGGTGACTGTGTGCCATTGATCACAAAGCTGACTTACACTTAGTAAATTATGCTTCAATCCCTTTACATACAACATATTTTCTGTCTTTGATTTTCCATTATCTAAACTCAAAGTCTCTTTTCCAACAATTTTTTCTAAAGCATTATCTCCAAATTTTATTGATCCTCCATTTATTTATTTAAGTGAAAGAAATTTACTTTTATCACCTGTCATATGAATTGAACAACCACAATCAACATACCACTGATTTCCCTTATTTTGTGCATGAAAGGTTGTATGTACCAACATTGATTTTACTTTTTCTTGTTCCTCTTCCTCTTTGCAAACTTTTGAGTTTGTAATATTTTGAATCTTTTGATCCTCTTTCTTTTTTATTGGTTTAGGAAATACTATTTTACACCATTTGGCCTTATGACCAAAGCTATTACATTTGTAACAGATGATATTGTTATTCATGAGATGTGAAAATGGATTGAAATAACCATCAACATTATTTCTTACACATACCATGCAATGTACAACTCTATGACCATATTTATTACATGAAAATCAATAACCATGGAAGAAATTTTGTAACCTGTTAGATTGCCTTGAATGATATAATCACATTATTATTCCCTTTCCATTTTTGTAGTTGAATTTTTTCCATTATGTTTCTCTATTTTCTTTTTCCTTAATACTTTTGCCTTTCAATATACTAGCATAGGTCATGGGCTCTTCTCTCTTTGATATCCTTGTTCTTTTGGAGCTTGATTTCTCTTTCTGTTTCCCTACCCTTATATTTTGCTATAACTTATCCTTAGCCTTTTCAACTTCCTTTCTCAAGAAGACAATCTCACTTTCCAAGTTTTCACATTCCAATTCTTTTGCCTTTAATTTATCAATCATTACTTCTTCAATTATTTTTGCCTCTTCAACTTTAATATTTAAGTCCTTGAGATATTATAGAAATCTTGTCTTAGTTTCTTCATCCTTTTGTCCCTGAACTTCCAATTTGACTAGAGTAGTAGTGAATTCCTTCTCTAAGTTATCCATATCTGAATCTCTTTTGTTTATAGGATCATACTCTACCACTTTAATGGACATTGTGTTCTTGTAAGATCTTCCTTCAAGCTGTTAGACTTTTTGAAGGATCCTGCTCTGATACCAATTGAAGAACACAAACTTATACTAAGAGGGGGGTGAATAATATAAGATCAAATTTTACTTTTCTTTTCAAACAATATTATCCAATATTATAAATTGCAATATCAATATAAGTAATCAAATCAATGCACAAATCATCACACACATGAGAGATATAAATTTAATATGGTTCACCCAATGTGGGTTACATCCATGGAGAAAATATTTCTTCTAAATTTTCTCAACAAATCTCTTGGGAATAAATTCCCTATTACAATATTTATGGACCTCTATCAAAAGGAGATATCAATACCTAATTCTCTACTTTGTGGATCTCTCTCCATAGGAGACCTCTATCCCCACTGCTCTGGCTGGTTCAAAGCCCACTCTCAACTCTATATCAAACTTGCATCAAGCCTCATCACAAGGCTAGCTCAAATTTTCTCTGAATCTGATCACAAATATCTGTCTCAAATATGCTCAATTGTGTCCCAAGTATTCTCACAACAATTTCTCAAAACAACAACCAAACCAGCTCATACAATCTGTCCAAAACTGCCTCAAACCTTCTCACAAGGCTTGCTCAAAAATATCAACCAAACCTTCTTATAACTGTACTCAAAAAATATTCAACATGTGTACAACTCTATTCTAATATATGCTCAAAATGGCTCTCAGAAAAATTTTCAATCAATCCAAAGATCTTGTATTCAAACAATACTTTTATCTCCTTCCACAAATCACTATGTTTGTTTTAATGTTACTATTAAAAGGAATGCACAAATTCATTCAACAAAGCACATATTCAAACCTTATTTCTCCATATTATAATTCAGAAATATGCCCAAATAAACACTTCAATTAAGGAGTAATGTCCTTATACCTCTTAGTTTTCTTTGATGAATAAATGTCCTCAAGAACCTCTCTTACAAACAACCAATCTTTCTTGTGCCACTTCAAGGGTTAGATAGCAAGGTACCTTTACAAAACTTCAACATGAACTTTCTTCTCAAAAGAATGTGCACAATAAAATATAAAAATGATGCTCTAAGTCCCTTATTTTATTCTCAAAAACAAAACATTAATACTCAACAAAACCTTTCATATCTTCCTTTCATCATGCAAGAGTTATAATAAAATGTCAAGCAACTTATCACACCTTATTACTCCTAATATTACAAAATAATGTTCAACCCAAAAAAGCCATAAATTACACACATTATTTTTTCATATACACCTTACACCTCCTTGAAATAAAATATTTTAATGCACTTCAAATGACCATTAAAACATCACTTCATTTTATGCACCACTCATTACACTGGCAATCTGAATTATAAACTCCACTTTATCCCTTTTTTAATTCAAAAATTAAAACACCACTTTAACCCCATTTAATTCAAAATTTAAAATCAAAATAATAACCTTATGAATCCCTAAGCAAGCACATACCTTAGTCTTTGCAAATATTTATTTCACAAAAATTAGTTCCCCCCTTGTTGTTGTCGCCACAATTCGAACCTACGTTGCTTGCTGGCCTACACCCTAGCTTTGGCTAGGCCACTGCGTGGGCTAGCTACCCATAAAAAAACTAACATGCACGTGCTCTTCCTTAGACACAATATCTAATGTGAAAAACTTCTTCAACAAAAACTTTAACTCCTTGCCTCTGCTGTATCTCGAATTCAAGATCTCCCTTCTATCACACCTTAGCGCCCAGAGATCTGTTGCCTGGGCTAGCTGCCCATATGGAACCAAATTCTACTGCCCCTATTATTTATCCATGTGCTCTACCTCAAAATATGAATTCGACCTTTATCTTCTTCTTCTCCTTTACCATGAATGAACGATTTTCAAAGCGCAAAATTTCCATCAAATTAATTTTTCCATCTTATCTTTGCACTTTAAATATTTAAACGTTTACTTGGTACTTGACATCGGTGCATGGAAATATTCGATTTCCAACCTTAAACTTTGATGCTTAAATTTAATTTTTAGTTATTATAATATTTTAAATCTCCATAGATTTAAATATTATAATTTATTTTTCTTCTTTTGGTTTTTTTCTTAGGATAAAGCCTTTTCCACCCAAACAAAATTTCTTTTTCCTTTGTAAGTACCACCATGGTAAATCGATTAAATATTTATTTTTCCTTTGACATAAATGACAACCAATGTCATCAACTTATGACATCAACCCTTTGAAATCAATGACAACAATATACTCAAAATTTTCAACATCTTTGACATCATTCTGCTCAACACAACTCAATGTATCTCTTCGCACTAATGCATGAACATGTTAATGAACAAAAATTTCCAAGTGCCACTTCATTTTACTTTCTCTCCATTCTCAGTAAACATTTTACATTTCACCTTTTGGTATTCTGCTCTACGCCACCATAGGTGACATTCCAAATCTCTTTCAATGGCTTTTTGGATGTGTTATTCACCAGGTAGTCGTTGGATATGCACTATGTAGTTGAATGTGCACTCTCTAGTAGATATTTTTGTATCTCATTGAATATGCACCCTTGATATCAAATAATTATATATTAGTTCCTTCACTGTTTGAATATTATTTATTGTATGTGCACTTAACTTTAATACATGATTTCATTTACAGATAGTGCATTGCTCTTCTATTGAGTTTAGATATATTTTGCATAAAAAATAGAACCTACAAGTTGCATTGTATTCTCACAAAGGATTGAACCCTTCTAATGCTTAAGCCTTTAGCTTCTCTAGCACTAAAATATTTTAAAACCTTCATTGTTCTCAACAGTGTTCCTTATTGCCTCCTAAGTAGCAATTTCTAGAATGTTGTTCGACTATCCTTTGATGCAATGACATTTGTGCTATTCATTGGTCAAATATCTATCCCTATTCATTGGTCAAATATCTATCCTTGTCCACTGGCTGAATAAATGTCTTCTCTTACTTGCTCGTTGAATAGATTTTTTTTCTTGCTAGATGAATTTTCAATTGTGCTTTAGGTTTTCCTTCACTTACTTCTATAGCTAATCAAATAGATTTTTTCCTTTCATAATATGAGCTTCTTTATTTCATTATAAGAATATTTATCCTAATAACATTTTTCTATTATAAAAACCTTTCTTTAATATTGGCCTCTTAGGCTTATATCATCTATATTGGTTTCTCTGAAACCTACATATATTTTCTCTATATTCAAGCCTTATTTCTTGATATAATGGCCTCTTATTCAACTCATATATGGACCTTTTTTCTCTAAGGATATCTTCCTTGACCTCTTGGGTCTATAACTTCTATATTGGTTTCTCAAACCAATGTCAAGGTCAATGTGACTTGTATCTCCTAAAAATTGTTCACTGAAACTGTTATCAAGGCCTTTCTCAAGATATGTATCCTCTATTAATATCAAGATCTATATTTAAGACCTGAATCCTTCTCTATCAAGGTCTACCTTCAAGACCTGAATCCACTATGTCAAGGTATGCCTTCAAAACTTGAATATTCTTATAGACTAACTCTATTCTGAATTAAATTTTAGAATAGGTAACCTTGATCTATATACCTTTGTCAAGGTCTCTCTTCAAGACCTAAATCTGTAATAGACTACAACTTAAATCAATTTTTGTTTGATGAAAGTTTTTTGCCTTTTTATTGCACTTGAAGATGAATTTTTTCTCTATCTATTTTAGGAAGCTTCTCACACTTTTTATGATCAATATTTTCTACAAAAATGTCTTAGATCACACCTAAGAACTCAATCCTTCAATTTCAAGGTGACATATTCTCCAATCAAGATAGATTGATTGAACTGAATCCTTCAACCTTTCTTTTGAGTGTTGATAGAAATCAGTCGTCAAGAATTATCTATGTCCTTGGAAATATCCTATCAATGTTAGGGTTGGATATTTTACTAAATAATAAACTGTCTTCAAGTTGATTCACATCCAATATGAGTCCCCATATTCACTGTTTATCCTTCAACCTAGTGGAAAGACTCTATGGCTGAGTCCTAGTCTTCACTAGTTGTTCCTATAATTGTGGAAAGACTCTAGAATTTTTTTCTTCCTTTGATAATACTGTAGAGTACAGGTCTATCTCCATTTAAAGTAGATAGAATCTAAGAAAATTTCATCAATATATATATATATATATATATATATATATATATATATATATATATATATATATATATATATAACTAATTATGCAACTAAATAAATTTACCCTATGCAAGAAACTTTTTGTTGTATCTCCGATACCATTGATGGCTTTTGAAGCCTTAATATTAGTGTAAACTCATAGGATAAAATATATGATAGTTGCAATATAGTAATATCAAGATAATGATGTAAACAAAATAATATGATCCAACTAATATGTATATCAAGGCTAATAATATTGAAAGCACGAGATTCCGGAAGAAAGAAATACTAATGCGACGCATTCAAAATCAAACAAACGCTTAAGTCCTAAGATGTGAAATGCATGAAATGAAAGAGATGAATTGAACGGAGATAAAAGAAAGTACAGAAGGCACAACCCTTTTTATTTAACTCTCGTAATATCGGTTACAAAGATGCCTCCTCCCTTTTCAGGGGCTAGGAGCGTTAAATGAGTTTTGGTTACAATCATGACTTAGTGTTCCTCCTTTCGCGTGCCCACATTTGAAATGGGCGGGCCAAAGTGTTGCCATCGCTGGTGTTGATGAATCCTTGATCCTTGTTGCTCCTCCTGCATTCAAAGAAACAACAAGTCGTTAGTAGCACCTATGACAAAAGATGAAACGTTTGATCTTAAAAACCAATGAGAAATGCATGCAAAAGATTGATTACAACGATAAATAAACTAGTTCAAAACCATCTGCAAATTTAACAGGAAACAGAGAACATTACCAGAGGGCCATTGCCATCAAAACAGTCAGGAAATTGGCTATCGATTCGAATTCGTCCCTGGGCGGGATGGATTCGACTGTAATTCATCCCTGGGTAGGACGAATTCGCCTGCGACAAAATGCCGAAGTAATCCTGCCCAAATGTCGCGTCTCGGGATCTCCAAAAGACCTGCAAACATAGGGGTTAGCTAATTGGGGGCATTTTGGGACGACCCAGATGGTCGGATTTCCCCAATTTGACCTCCATCAACGGGAATTTGATGTTGTTACCTGCAAGTTAGTGGGGACAACAAAAGCGACAAAAAATGATAAGATTTGATCACAACCTTCTGAAATTGAAATTATAAACTATCTAAACAGTATAAAATGGAATGGAAGATAAACAAGTGGCAAAAGAACAAATTAAAATGAAACTAAGAAATGCGGGGCGCCCGGGCGGGCCGCCCACCGTTAGAACCTGATTTCGGCACCAATCCACTTGGGATGGGCCCAAAATCTCTTGTAATGGGTTGTCGGCGAATTGGTAGATCAATGTGGTCAAATGTCGGGTTTTGGGTCCGGATTCACACTTCCAATAGCCACCCAATAACCTCTCTTGCGAAAGAGATCAAGGATGTGGAAGAGGTGAATCAAAAGGGTAAAATGTGGTGTTCAATTTGGCAGCACTTCGTTGCTTGAAAATGCCTCCAACTTGTCTTCTTTTGGGTGGGAAAGTCCACCAATTTATAGACCCAGGGGGTCTCTTTGGAGGGGCATGCAGGGGTGCCATGTGGCGGCCATGCCTTCTCAAGAGGGAGGAGACTCCTCCCTGACTTGGGCTTCCATGACTGCCCTTGTGATAGTCCTCTAACGCCCACTCTACCCACCTACATGCGCATGCAAGGCAGGAGGCATTAATTGACTGTCCTCGGCTGCCACTTGGCACCATTTTTCTTTTTTCCCGTTGAACCTGGAATTCGTCCTGACCCAGAGCGAATTCAGAATTCATCCCTGGGTGAGACGGATCCCAATTTGAATTCGTCCCTGGGCGGGACGGATACTAAGCAAAGTGCCTGAATGTGCCAAATTGCCTTCTAACCTTACAAAATTGCTACAAAAGTGGTTAGGACCACTGTTTAACCTCTGAGGGCTGCCCTGGGGGCTGTGTGTGTCAAAGCGATCAGTGTTTGTAGTCACATAATCGGATTGGTGCTGTTTTGGTGTCTACAGATGCCCCTTTTTGGGATGCGTTGTGCATGGCGCAACGCCGAGCAAAAATAGATAACCAAAGCACTAATGATTAGGGTTTCTTGGTAACCTAACCAAATTTTGATGCCCCAAGTATGGAAAGGGCATGCATTCTTGAATCCTTGCTTCTGACGAGCTAAGGAATTTGATTTCAAGTATTAACCTATTTTGGTGAGGTGTGACTTGAGCTTGGACATTGATCAGTCATGAATAGGCAAAGGGCGCAACCTTTTGTCCATAGGGGAACCTTGTGTTCATGCTTCGGGAATGCCAAGTGTTTGATCAATTTGTGATTATTGCTTGTTTACTACCCCAAGCAAGAGCGTAATTGTCTTTGTCAATGATTCTTTGAATGCATGTCATTTTCCTTAATTGGGTGTGTGCTTGTTGATTGGTGACTAAGTGTGACTACCCCCTCAAGCGACGAATCGATGAGGGAATGACCTTCATGAGAAAAGCGACGAGTCGCTTGACCCAAGATGACTTGTGCAAGGGTGCCTTTAGATGATTTAGCATTAAGCATGTGCAATTTTTTGACATTTAGACCTATTTTTGGTGGGTGGTAACCCTTTTTGCGACGCTTTTTGGAGCTGAAATTGGCGAAAATCCGTCTTCCCGTGGAGCGGTCCGGCTATGGTAGCCTTCTTAGGGAGTAGGATAGTGACAATTTGTGACCCCAATGTCTATTTTGTATGCCCGGGATGTCAAGTGCAACAACACTCTCATCGGGCAAGTTTATTAGCTGTTTTAGTGCATTTTTGTTCAATTTTTGATGTTTTTTGAAATTTTTGGCCTGAATTCGTCCCAGGGTGGGATGAATACCAGCTTAGAATTCGTCCCAGGGTAGGACGAGTGCTAACCAGAGCGCTCATCCTAGGGAAAGATGAATTTAAGCTCAAAAGGCCTATTTAAAGGCCAAAACTAGGGTTTGGGCTCATTTGCATCTGATTTTTCTTGCGATTTGGAGCTCTGGGGAGGAGGTTAATTCTGTGAAGCGAAGCGCTATCGAATTTTCCCTGCCATCATGAGTGCACAAACCGGATCGAGCGGCAGAGCCGAAGCGAGACCAGTAAGTGTTCCCTAGAGTTATTATTTTTGTTTAACATTGCAATTGTTTTGTTCAATTATTTTTGTGATGATGTTTTTCAAAATTTTAAAACTTAAACCCTGAAACTGAGCTGAAGACAACTAAGACTTAGTTGTAGCGCACAACCTAGGTGAAGAATTGTTATTTAACTTTTAACTAAAACCCTAGGATAAACAGAACGTAAAACCCTAAGACGTAGTTTTTGTTGTTTTTTGAATTTTTGTTTTTAAATTAATCAGTTAGGATTAGAAACCCTAGAACTGAAAAATTAATTTTTGTTTGAATTTTTATGTTTGTTTTTTTTTGTTGTACATTGGTATACAATGTTGTATATTCATGTTATTGTTGTACAGTTCTTTTCCATGATTTTAATGTTTTTGAATTGTTTTCTTTTGCAGGTTGTTAGGAGCCGGTACCGTGTACCCACTACTTTTACTGAAGCACGGGGCGCTGACTGTAGCTGACTGGGAGTGGCTTGATGCCCTTGGGCTCAAGAAGGTGGCTCGACTGGAGCTTGTGGTCATGGATCAGGCCTATTTGATGGCCCTGATCAATCTTTGGGATCCGCGGACCAACACTTTCCATCTCCCAATAGGGGAGATGACTGTGACCTTGGAGGATATCTATCGGCTTCTACGGATTTCGATAGATGGACTGCCGATCAGGACATCATCGTGTGATCAGTGGACAGCTGTACTGACGAGATGCTTCGGGCATGGGGAGGAGCTGGGTGTGGAGGATCCACTGGAGAGGGTAGAGGGCGACTGCCATATTGGTAGGATTTTGGTTCGATGGTGGCTGGAGAGGGGGGTGTTGGGCATGAGGCACGCATTCCTTATGGGCCTCATGTCCAACATGTTGTTACTTGACTCGTTAGGCGTGAGGTTCCCATGGAACCTGCTGGATTTGGTTTGGCAGTTGGTAGAGTGCTCGACAGAGGCACCACTTATTATGAGATGGGGACAGACACTGTTGGCACAGCTCTATGGGGAGCTGTATGAGGTCCGTTATCGGCAGTGAAAGGGGATTAGTTGTAGCTACTTGTTGCAGTGTTGGGCTTGGCAGCACATAGCAGTGGAGAGGCCAGCCGGGTTACCATGGATGACTCGGGCGGAGATGGAGGATAGGGAGATAGGTTATGCAGTTTTGTGGCGGCGGTCCAGGGAGCAGGGGCATAGTCGATGGTGGGCAGGTGCCGTAGGGCACTATGTCGATACCTTCTCTCGGCTTACTCTAGGGGAGGTGGTTTGGCACCCTTATCGAGATTGTCCAACCTGGCCGAAGGCTGGAGAGTGGCTCCGATGGGTATGTAGAGAGCGGTGGCTGATTGGGCGGCACGGGACCGAGCATGAGTTCTTCTCGTATAGCCGGGTGACACGATAGTTTGGGGTGCACTAGGGGTTGCTTGGTGAGCCCGTGGTCTATCGACGTCGGGGGGATGAGAGGACTCTAGACCGACCGGTCATCGTGCCACTGGGCGAGGATTCAGACGCGGTGATCGACGTCTCAGATGTGGATGATGTCGGGACTACCGCTGAGTATGACTCGTGGTGGGTACTATGGCGATGGCAAGGCGAGGGGCCATTGGGAGGCACGAGGGGCAGCTACTACGGGTGGGGAGGGTGCTGAGGCACCAGGTGATGATTGGGGAGCTCCTTTGGAGGATGCGGAGATGGTAGAGGTGGATGGTATGGATGCGGATCTTGGGGCTCCGGATCAGCCGAAGATGCAGGACATCACGGAGCAGTGGGAGCCAGAGCAAGCTACTTGTTCCAGAGATGCCCATGCCTCGAGCAGATGCGACGGATGCGGATGCAGGGTTACGTGCTAAGATTGCATGGTTGGAGGGGTTGCTACGAAGGCACGATGAGGAGTTGGGGGAAGCTCTACAGGAGAGGGATCTCCTACGGATGCAGCTGGCGGAGCGAGAGAATGCATTAGCTGCTTCTCATCGATGGGATGGGGGTACTGATGCGGCACGAGAGAGGGATCTCTTACGGACACAGCTGGTAGAGAGGGATAGGGCTTTGGCACGGTGCGAGGAGAACTTGGCGACGTATCGCCAGTGAGAGATGGAGTCATTGCGACAGCGGTTAGAGCTAGAGGCAGAGATTAGCCGCCTTGGTGGGCGGGTCCCTACATTCAGCATAGGTGGATCATCACGCCGCTCGAGAGGGAGTGAGACTGAGCAGTCAACATCCTCTCGGTGCAGGTGACTAGATGAGGGGGGGCGAGTAGGCATGATGCGGGGGCTAGCAGCAGCCGCCCTGAGGGGTCCCATAGGACCCACACCACGGGGGGTAGTTCCCGTCGCACCGATCCTGCGTGATCATGGTGGACGACGCCTTAGGCTGGGGGTTTTTGAGTATGATTGCGGGGTCAGAGGACCAGTTTTGTAGCCTACGGGCATTTTTTTGATGATATATATATATATATATATATATCGACTTTATTTTGTTTATGCACATGTGATGATTTGATCTTATGCATGATGGTTGATGAATATGGATGTATGCATGTTAATTTATTTTGATGGATGCATATGTTATGATGAATGCAAATGTTTTTGCTGTATATGTGATATGCAAAATGTAATGGATGAAATGAATTTGTGTTGGTTGGTTAGGGCACCATAGACTGTTTAGGACTTTGTTATTTTGTTTTTATGCGATTGCTGTGGTAACTGACTTTGTATGTATACATGTGGTTTTTTGTATTTTTTGATGGTATTGTAAGGATGAAAAGTAGCGTAGTTGGTTTAGAAATGTAGCTAAGGTTTTCTGAGACTCAGACGGTTTTAACTCACTAGCCATGACTGTACTTTATCTTACAAGACTTTTGAACAAGGTATGAATCGGACTTGTCTTTGACCAAGTTATTTCACATCCCTGTGTGTGCAATTGAGTTCATTTATGTGGTATTTGTCGGGATACCGCCAGTGCCAGATGGGCTCTCAACCGAACCTGTACTGAGGATCACCTAATTAGCTCCACTAACTCCTTTATTGTATTTAGTCAGATTAATCTGCGGTGCTATCTAGGATACCATAAGCTAGCTCATCCACATGCAAACATTGATCTGCACACAAGTTAATGTGATAGATATATCGTCATGCGGGAGGTTTACCACCAGTGACCGATAGGCTATCAACCAAACCGATACTGAGGCTTGCCTCATGACCTGTCGAAATGTTGAGAGTTCCAGGGATTCAAGTTCGACTCCCTTCTTTTCTTCAATTGTATTGGGATACTTGCTCCTTTGTAGTGATAAAATCACTATTTATTTTTGTTTTATTTGTTTTTCTTTTGAGCAAGGGATTTGGATATGGAGTGACGAGAATCACTATTGTTTGTGCCTTTTGATGTGTGCACTGTGGATGATGTCAAATTTTTGGAGTTTTGACCTTTTGCAAATTTTTGATGTTTTGCAACTATTGAGAACTTTGGGATTCTTGGGGAATTGGGTAGGGAGGATGCTTGTCCTTTTGCCAACTCTCAGCATTCTTTGGGTCATTCGCATAGGGGGATGAGCAAGATAGCCATTTCGCTTATGGTGACCTGGATTGCTTTGCAGGTGTCATCTTTCGTTCACACAACTTGGGAATTTTTATGTGTTTTAATTTGTGTTGGGATGCTACGTAACAAGGTGTGATCCAAGTAGAACTCTACCTTCATGTAAATTCCTGACTTGGTAATCATGGCTAGAAAGCAAAATTATGACTGAAAGATGAAAACTCTTGATACATTATAAGACCACTGACTCTAGTGTGGTAAAAAGCGGTAAATGGTGTATTTTTGTTGTTTTTTTTTTGGACTGCTTATAAAATGGAAAAATGTGGAACAAGATGGACTAGCAGAGCAATTACAGCCTATGGTGCCTTTGACTTGTACGACCACAAATATGCAATGTATGGATGCGATGCTTAATGCAGCTATATATTTTTGTATTTTTGATGGAATGATTTTTGTGAATATGAAGATGAGATGTGAGAAGAGCTTTTTATTGATGAATTTGAGCATGCCTGGAAATGAGATGCAAATTTTTTGTTGTTTTTGATGATTTTTGGATTTTGAATTTCTTTATTTTTGACCAAGCGATTGTGGGAATCCTTGGAGCATTTTGGGGTTGACCAAGCGATTATATGAATCCTTGGAGCATTTTTGGGATTGACCAAGCGATTTATATGAATCCTTGGAGCATTTTTGGGATTGACCAAGCGATTATATGAATCCTTGGAGCATTTTTGGGATTGACCAAGCGATTATATGAATCCTTGGAGCATTTTTGGGATTGACCAAGCGATTATATGAATCCTTGGAGCATTTTTGGGATATGGCTCTCTTAGATATGGAATGGGTGCAAATGACTGATGTTCAAGGGTTCTGTTTCCTTGATTTCATCAAGAGAGGCTAGCCGGTATGTCTCGGGTCCTATTTTGCTATCAATGACATATGGACCTATCCAATTTGCCATGAACTTGTCCCTTAGGTGGGATGACAAACTAGAGTTCTGTTGGTTTTCCTTCAAAACCAAATCACCAACCCGAAAGTCCCTCAGGTGAACTTTCATGTTGTAAGCTTTCTTAAGTCGCTCTTGATAGATACGTAAATGCTCGAGAGCATTAATGCATCGTTCATCAAGCAACGTAAGCTGGTCTAACCGGGCCTATCGTGCAACGTCATCATCGATGAACTCTTGCATTGATATGCGTAGGGAAGGAATTTCCAACTCGAGAGGCATGACTACCTCGGAGCCATACACGAGCAAAAATGGAGTGGCCCTAGTGGGCGTCCGAATGCTAGTGCGATAAGCCCATAGGGCAAGTGGGATTTGGATGTGCCAATCCTTATGATTGTCTATGACTGTCTTTTTAAGGATGGCAACTAGCATTTTGTTTGACGCTTCTGCTTGCCCATTCGCCTGCGGATAATAGGGTGTCAAAAAATTATGCTAAATTTTGTACTTTGTGGTCAAAGCATGCACATCTTTGTTCTTGAATGGTGTCCCATTATCCGAGACTATTTTGGATGGAATACCAAAATGACATATGATGTTATGCAAAATGAACTCCACAATGCGGGGTCCTGTCGTAGAGGTAAGCGAAACTGCTTCCACCCACTTGGTAAAATACTCTGTGGCCGTTATGATAAACGTGTGACGGCTTGACGACATAGGGGAGATCTTTCCAATTAGATCGAAGCCCCACTACAAAAATGGCCAAGCATACTGGACTGTCTGCAAGGCCTGGGAAGGTACATGTGTCAAATTGGCATGGTGTTGACACTTCATGCACTTCCTGACATATGCACAACAATCTCGCTCTAAAGATGGCCAATAATAGCCCATGCAAAGAATGCACTTTGCGATGGCCATACCACTGAAGTGGCCACCACATGTACCATCGTGCGCTTGGGCGACTGCCCAAGTGGACTCTTGTTGGTCCAAGCAATGAAGGAGGATTCCTTCATAGCTGCGATGATACAAAATGTCTCCTATCAAGACATACTTAGCCGCTTTCTGCTTGAATGCTCATTTTGTGGCATGCGTCAATCCAAGCGGGAGATTACCTAACTTGAGGTAGTCTCTAATGGGTAAATACCAGTCCTGTTGATCGGAAACCTTGACGGTATGAACAACCAATCCCTCTTGAAGTTCATCCCTAGCAAATGTTGAGTGAGATAGAACTTGTAAGAATAGCGTTGTGTTGCTATTAATGGGAGTAGGGGAGAACAAGGACCCCTAGTTGGCATGTTTCAGATGATCGTGGATTCGAGAGAACTTATCCGAGGATGGTTCAATCTGGATCATGTGGATTCCTAGCGTCAAGTCAGAGCTTGCACGCTCCATCATGGATTGCGATAGGGTTTTGACTTGAATGGTTGTCATATCACCAGAAAGGTCTTGCGGGATTAGTGACCCCAAGGAGGCCATTGTGTCCACAAAATGATTCGATGACCGAGGGAGTGCCTCGATGTCGTACCACTCAAGTTTTGCCAAGAATTTGTCCACAAGGGCTTTATAAGCCTGTAGAACTGGGCATTTGCATTGGAATACCCCTTTGACTTGATTGACAATTAACAGCGAATCACCAAAGATGTTTAGTCATTTGATGTTCATGGTGATTGTTGTCTGAAGACCTATGAGCAAGGCTTCATACTCTGCATTATTATTGGTGCATGGGAAATTTAATTTAAATGACAGGGGCATTGGAGCGCCCTATGGTGTGAAGAATACTATTCCCGTGCCACCACCTTGCTCACATTTAGAACCATCAAAAAATAGGGTTATGTCAGCTTGTGACTCAGGCTCATCAGAATCTGGCGATTCTGAGACATGGAAGACCCCATCATCGGGTAGTTCTATGACTAGAGGCTGATCGTCTTCAAGAGGAGCCTCTGCTAGTTGATCGGCTATGACCTGTCCTTTGATAGATTTTTGTCCGATAAACTCTATGTCAAATTCCGTCAACAACATGATCCATTTCGTCGTGCGACTACTATGATAAGTACGACTCATCATGTATCGCAATGGATTCTCCTTAGACACAACATACGTAGTGTTGCTCAGCATGTAGTGGCGTAGCTTTTTGGTAGCAAACACCACTGCCAAGCAGAGTTTCTCGACGTATGCATAGTTAAGTTCATAACTGACCGGGGTGCGGCTAAGATAGTAAGTAGCCTGTTCTTTGTGAAGTTCATTCTTCTGGCCAGCATGGCGCCCGGTGCCACTTCAGTAGCTGAGATGTATAAGTAGAACGACACTCCTGGTCTAGGTGGTGCCAATACTGGCGGCGAAGCCAAGTATTGTTTGATGTCATCAAAGGCTGACTGGCACTCGTCATCCCAGTGAAATGTAACCCCCTTGTGCAATAATTTGTTCATGGGTCGGCACTTGTCAGATAACTACGCTATGAAGCGTTTGATTGACGCGACCTTTCCCTGTAGACTTTTGAGCTGCTTAATGGTAGTTGGGGGAACCATTTCAAGGATTGCCTTGACTTTCTTTGGGTCCACCTCGATACCTCGCTTTGAGACTATGAAACCCAAGAGTTTTCCAGATGTGATGCCAAATACGCACTTCTTGGGATTCAATCTGACTTTATGCTCCATGAGGCGATCGAGGATCTTGCTTAAGTCATCGAGATGATTTGGGCACAAAAGAGACTTGGCCAACAAATCATCCATGTAATCTTCCAAAGTTTTATGCATGTAGTCATGGAAGATGTACGTCATGGCACGTTGGTAGGTGGCGCCAGCATTTTTAAGGCCAAAAGGCATGACCTTATAACAAAATGTCCCCCAAGGCATTGTGAACGCCATTTTTAGTTGGTCCTCGGGATTGATACGAATCTGATTGTATCCCGAGAAACCATCCATGAGGGATAGCATTTCGTGACCTGCTGTAGCGTCTACCAACGCGTCGATGCTTGGCAAGGGGAAATCATCCTTAGGACTCGCTTTGTTTAGATCTCAAAAATTAGTGCATATGCGAATCCTCCCGTCGGGCTTTTTGATGGGCACCATGTTGGACAGCCATGGCGGATAATCCATGCAGATGACAAACTGTGCATCCAACAGCTTTTGCAATTCATCTTTGACCATCAAGGCCACTGTTGGGTGCATCTTACGTAGTTTTTGCTTAACTGGCTTGATTGTTGGATCAAGCGTTAGATTATGCGTGACTAGCTACGGATCTAGCCCCGGCATGTCTCTGTATGACCATGCAAAAACCTCCTTCTTCTCTTTGAGAAGGGCAATGTAGTCGGCTTGCTCTTCAGAGGATAAGCTTACCCCCAACTTGATAATCTATGGATTCATTGGATCTAAGCCGATGTCTACGTCAGTCGTCTCCTCGACTGACATGTGGGATCCGTCCTCCAACTGATGTGGAGTCGGGATCAAATGGATATCATTAGCTGAGTTTAAATCTGCGTTGGGAACCTCGGGTTCCTCTTCAGCCTGAAAGATATCCTGAGCTGTCCCTGGGGTAAAATGAGGCATTTTACCGAAAGGCCAGTACTTTTATGGGGAGAGAGGTGAATTGACGCGATCCCAGTCGATGGCATCTATGTCTAGATGCAATGACCATGCTGGATCGGCCGGATTGCGGATGGGTGCGGTCAAATCAATGGAGATCATGTGGATGAAATGAATTTGGTCTCCATTACCATGGGTGTGATGACTCAAACATTCTGGATGTTCCCTATGTTCTGGATCTGGCTCTAGAGGGACGGGCATGAACGGATCGGCCCTATGTGCTGATAGGAAGACAGGGTCTTCCCTCGACACTGATGTCATTATAGGGTCTCGGGGTGGACGGTGCTCGTCGTAAACTTGGAGCCATGGATCCAACACTTGGTCCCACCCTGCTGGGTCTACGTACCACTCATGCCCTGGAAGTATGCCCATCTATGCAAATAAGTCATTAATCTCCAAGGGACGTCGTTGTTGCATTTGTTGCCTTTGTTGCATTTGTCGCATGTGGTTGAGATAGGCCATCTCAGTCTCATCTTTCGAATCACTATCGGAGATCCAAAAACCCTCATTGGCTTCGACAATTGCTTGCGACATTAAGGGTTCACCTTGTTCTAGCAAATTAATCTGGTCCCATTGCGGTTGTTCCACACTTGGTGGGGGGACCTGATTCTCTTGACACAACACTGGTTCAATTGGAACCTCTAAAGGGAATAGTTTCAAAAATATCTCTTGCTAGTTATTCATGGGAATCTCTCGTGAGTGATCACTATTGGATTCGAAGGGAACATATGACACTGGTTCATGTTCTGATTCATCCTCCAAAGATCCTTCTGGACACTGTTTATGCTCTCCTTGAAAGTGAGTTCCCGAACTTTCACCTCTCTCTATCAAAGGAGAAGGGTTATTGATGTTACCAAGGGTGGTTGTTGACCATGGGAGGTAATCTCCCAATGTATATGTTGTGTTTGGGTTGGCATAAGGATCTGATGCCAATCCACCCTTGTTGCCTATTCCTAGGCCTTGCATGTTTTCCACCAAGATGTCTAAGGGCGGGGGTGGTTGAACCCTACTCCCGACTTGTCATAAGGCATTTGGTATCTTGGCTGGCAAAGGACACGCACTCCTTGCTCATACCTGCCTAGCTCGTATCCATGCCAATTGCATTGGCCAAGATATTTCAGAGCAAAGTCCGGGTTAGACAGATAGTTGACATTTTTTGCAAAAGGCTCTTCGTCCTCGTCCTTTTGCATGCATGGTTCAACACCATGGTCAAGGCCCCCATACACAAAATTGGTCTGGTTTGGTGGGTAGCCTAAAGGAACAACTGTCCCGATGGGGAGGCGAGGTCTCCCCATGTCTTGCACTGACTCTAGCGTGGGCGTTGCTACAACATTCTGCACTAGATACTCCCCCAGGCCCGTACTGGCCATTTCAACAGTAATTGTTGGTGATTGAGAGGGAGGGAACGGAAGCCCTTCTGGAGTCCATTCCATGTTGGGTAGACTAGGAGCCTCAGCTTCCATTGTGCTAGGTATCTCTTCTATTGAGATGGTTGATATTGTTGGCAGCACCTCCTCTAGGGGTTGAGCCTCTTCCAGGATTTGTTTCCCTTTGTCCTTCTATTTAGCCATGACAGGTGGCATTGGTAGTGAAGGAGCGGACGATGAAGATGCACCTGGCTGGGGTTTTGATGGATTAGTCACCAGTGGTGCCCGTGGCATCGGACCCTGTCTAGATGGATTTAACTAGAAATCCAAGTGCGTCGATGGGAGGGTCGATTGCGGCATCAACTACACTGCATTGCAATATTTGAAGGGTTCTAAGTCCGTCGGGACTACATGTACTTCTCCTTCAAATGCATACTTCAAACACTGGTGAGCTATCGAAGGGACACACTTCATGTCCCTGATCCATGGCCGCCCTAGCAATATGTTGTATGCCATCTCGCCTTCCAAAATATGGCACAATGTAGGTATCGTCTTTTGTCCTACCTGAACGGGTAGAACAATTGTGCCAACTATCGAGCATATCGCATCGTTGAATGCTCGCAGTGTGTAAGTGGAAGCGGTGATGTGAGAGGCTGGCAGCTTCAGATGTTTCAATGTTGCTATAGTAATGATGTTACTAGACGAGCCAGTGTCTACCAACACCCTCTTATACGGGATCCCGTTGACCCACGCGATTACATGCAGGGGTGGATCTGCCATGTCATCAGATATTGATTTAACTTCATCTTCTCGGAAGGTGATGACTGGCTCCATACATCATTTTACATGTCCCACGAAGTTATTGAAGGAATTCGCTTCGTGGGGCTGCAACTCGATGGCTTTCAAAATCTCCATGAGAGCCTCCCGATGGGGCGCTGATTGTTGTATAAGCTCATATATGGAGAGCCTAGCCGACGTGGTCCGCAAACTCTGCGTGAGTTTGGTCCGTATCGTGACCTCGGGTCTAGGCGGAGGCAACTGCACAGGGTGTTGTTGAGGTTGCGACATTGTTGGAACTTCTCTTGTGGCTGCCTCGAGGGCAACTCCTGGGTATTTCTTGTTCCTGGTCACTATGCTTGATCATTCCCACATACCCTTGCATGGGGAAATTCTGTCGCACCTCATTGACCTAAAGGGGTTTTGCTTGTGCCTCATGGGCAGGCAAGGGATCCTTGAAGACCCCCATCTGCTGGTTATTTGGTGCTATGGGGTTGTCCACTGCCAATGTTTTATTATCAATCAAGTCTTGTATCAATCCCTTGAATTTCTAGCATGCGTTCAGGTCATGTCCCCTTCGCCTGTGGAACCTACAATATAAATCCTCTCTATATCCCTTAGGCTTGGGAGCGTTAGGATCTATGGTTTGGATCTCTGGAAGGGTGATTAAATTTGCCGCTGACAAGCGGTCAAATAGGGAGTCCCTAGACTCCGTATAAGGGGTGTATTGTCGCTTAGGGCGACGCTACTGATTTTGCTCCTATTTTTTATTTTCTCTTTCATAATTATTAGGAGGCACTGCCTGATAATTAGCCTTTTGAGGCTGTATTTCTTGTGCAGGCTTAGGAACATTTATCGCAACTTGATTAACCACAGCGGGTTTTGGTTGCGTAGTCCCTGTCTTTGTATTTTTGTTCCACTCTTTCTTTTTAGGTTTGGCAATTTTGCCATCCTGTATTTTGATCTCTTCGATAACTCTGGCTTGCGCCAGAGCTTCTTCTAAGGTGGCGTATTGCTGCAGCTGCAATAGCCCAGAGATTGATCTCAGACAACTTCGTGAAAACATTTGTGTGAGGTCGGACATAGGGGGAAGGTAGGGTAGCTTAGAAAGCAGAGCCCTCCATCGATTCCCGTAGGCCGCCATTGTCTCCTCCTCATATTGCCTGAGGCTGGCCAGGTCACTCAGTGATGCCTTCTTCTTGGTGTTGAAGGCGAAGCATTCAAGGAATGCATCCACTAATTGATCCAAGTTATTTATGTTGTGCTTCGGCAACTGGGTGAACCAATCCGAGGTAGGGCCTACGAATGTGGTTATGAATGTCCTCAGCAACAACGCATCATTATCCTGAATGCCAAAGCATTGGCTCAGGAATCTTGTCACATGCTCTTGAGCATCCTCTTCACCCTTAAAGATTGCCAATTGAGGCAACTTGAAATGTTCGGGGTAAGAAGGTGTGGGCACTGACGGATGCACTGGATGACTACGGAGTTGGCGTAACGTGGGCTTTTGGGGCCCAGAAGCTTTGGTTTCCATAGACTCCAAACGCTCTAACAGCGCTTTGTATGCATCGAAAGATTTAATTTCTTCCTCTTTTGTTTGCTCCCGTTGTGAGTTATGGGAGACTGGAGGCCTATGGAGGGGTGGCCGGATAGCACCCCCTCCGCCTTGATAGGGCATTTCGGCCCGCTCTACTTCTGGTTCATACTCCTCGTAAACTTCCTGAGGAGTCTCTAGGCGAGACCTCTGACCCTGAGTGGGTCTCCGTGGAGGGTACCCATCATTGTTTCGGGGAGTGGCCTCCCTCTTAGGTCTATGGGGTCTCGAAGGCAAAGCTTGACGAGGTCGCGGAGACCTATCCTGCACCAAGGGATTATGCCTCTCAAATGGTTCCACTTTTTGGGTGCGAGGGGTTGGAACCCTCTCAGGTAAGTTATAAAGCAGCTCGTCTGCTTCGTGCTGAATGCGCTCTTTGTTAAGGCGGTATAAGCGCTCTAACTGCTGATGATCTTGCTCAAGCCACGTGATCTGGGCTTGGCGGGCGGCATGTCTAGCGACTGCCAGGTCAATTTGGTCCGCCATCTTGGGCTTAGGAGGCTTGAATGTTTCTCCTATGTATTTGCCTCGGTCTTGATGATCCGAGATTTCAATGGGTCGCTTCCCTCTGTCGAGGTTGGCGGCATTTACCTGAGGCTCTGGCCTCGATGTGTGACCATGGTATCTAGCAGGTGCGGAAGCGCAAGGCTCCCGCACTGTATATTGCTCTCGAGGAATTTGATGGTCTTCCTCGTACTCCCTTTCATGGGTGTGAAGGGGGCGGGCGGAGTTAGCTCGCCCTGTGTGGAGAGCCCTACGCTCTGGGTTTTGTCTTTCAGTTCTAACAATGATGGGAGGCAAAGGAGAGATGCCATAGTCACGTTGTCTCTCCTCATGGGCACTGTGCCTCTCTAGCACTTCGTTGCATGGTGGCCACTCATATCTAGCCTCTAAAGGCGGTCTTCTATTTACGTTGAGTGCCACATGTAAAGCTTCTTCCCGAAAGGGGCTATGTTGAATGGGCGTGTCCCCCAGAGGGGTGTCCCTATAATTCCACCTTGACATGGAATGATGTGGACTCTCTTGTGGTCCAGACCGCCAAGGCGGTATGGCCAAGTCCTCAGGGCTAAAGCGAAGGCGACTTGTGCCCGCTCCTTGTACACTTTCCGTAGCTTCTGCCCTTGATTGGGCTTGGCTACGGGTGCACACCATTGTGGTGCTCTTCTACAAGCTAAGCAGATTTTATCTCTTTTATGATTTTTTTGATTTTTTTTTTGTTACACTAAGCAGAAATGAACACACACATACACAAACGGTGATTATCTCTTTTAAAGATTAATGGTGTGTCCTAAACTGGTTTTAGTGCATTTTGATGATTTTGTTTTGTTTTTGAAAGTTTTGAAGAACGTTTAAATGCGTAATGAAGGCTCATATAACTCCCATAAATGGTCGCCCCTTCAATATACCATTGCTCGGCCGATATACCAACCTCTCTATATACCCGCCCTTACGAGAGGGAAACTATAGGTACGTGAGAGCAGATGGTACGTGGTACGTAGGCGGTACGGAAGGGGGATTGTCCTGTTAATGACACCTACCATAGAAGACTTATCCTCGCATGCTGGGAATCACCCCAACGACACTCGGTCAGCTTTCATCAGGATTTATGCCTAACAACAGTGACAATCGGGGTAAATGGATGCAAAAATCAAGCCAAGGTGGTGATGAACCCACCGTTGGTCTTGATCAAGGGCTGGGGTCTTACGACCAGCTCCTTGGTTTAAAAATGCCACGTGATGTGTGTGTGGTTCTTTTTATTAAAAAATGAAACAGGCAGAAGCAACTACTTTCCTTAAGAAGGCAAAATTGACAGAAAATAGAAACAAAAAAAGCAGAAAATAACAGGAACAGCTTAGGACCCTTACCTTTTCTCTGCCTAAACTTGTTGTTTCTAATCCTCGGCCCTGAAAATGTATAGACAAAAATTCGTCCCTGTGTGAGACGAATTACAGAACAGAATTCATCCCTGTCTGAGATGAATTAGAATTCGTCTCAGGGTCAGACGAATTACAGTAAGGTATTCGCCACAGGCAAAGACGAATAACAGTCAAAGCTCGAACAATGGTACCTATGAGCACAAAACACAAATTTTTGATCAGTTTCTTGATCTTAAAAACCAGGGGACAGAGTCCCACCGTGATCGCCACTGAAAGCACGAGATTTCGAAAGAAAGAAATACTAATGCGACGCATTCAAAATCAAACAAACGCTTAAGTCCTAAGATGTGAAATGCATGAAATGAAAGAGACGAATTGAACGGAGATAAAAGAAAGTACAGAAAACACAGCCCTTTTTATTTAACTCTCGTAATATCGGTTACAAAGATGCCTCCTCCCTTTTCAGGGGCTAGGAGCGTTAAATGAGTTTTGGTTACAATCATGACTTAGTGTTCCTCCTTCCGCGTGCCCACATTTGAAATGGGCGGGCCAAAGTGTTGCCGCCACTAGTGTTGATGAATCCTTGATCCTTGCTGCTCCTCCTGCGTTCAAAGACACAACAAGATTGTTAGTAGCACCTGTGACAAAAGATGAAACGTTTGATCTTAAAAACCAATGAGAAATGCATGCAAAAGATTGATTACAACGATAAATAAACTAGTTCAAAACCATCTACAAATTTAACAGGAAACAGAGAACATTACCAGAGGGCCATTGCCATCAAAATAGTCAAGAAATTGGCTGTCGATTCGAATTCATCCCTGGGCGGGACGGATTCGACTGTAATTCGTCCCTGGGTAGGACGAATTCGCCTACGACAAAATGCCGAAGTAATCCTGCCCAAATGTCGCATCTCGGGATCTCCAAAAGACCTGCAAACATAGGGGTTAGCTAATTGGGGGCATTTTGGGATGACCCAGATGGTCGGATTTCCCCAATTTGACCTCCATCAACGGGAATTTGACGTTGTTACCTGCAAGTTAGTGGGGACAACAAAAGCGACAAAATTGATAAGATTTGATCACAGCCTTCTGATATTGAAATTATAAACTATCTAAATAGTATAAAATGGAATGGAAGATAAACAAGTGGCAAAAGAACAACTTAAAATGAAACTAAGAAATGCGGGGCGCCCGGGCAGGCCGCCCACCGTTAGAACCTGATTTCGGCACCAATCCACTTGGGATGGGCCCAAAATCTCTTGTAATGGGTTGTCGGCGAATTGGTAGATCAATGTGGTCAAATGTCGGGTTTTGGGTCCGGATTCACACTTCCAAATGCCACCCAATAACCTCTCTTGCGAAAGAGATCAAGGATGTGGAAGAGGTGAATCAAAAGGATAAAATGTGGTGTTCAATTTGGCAGCACTTCGTTGCTTGAAAATGCCTCCAACTTGTCTTCTTTGGGTGGGAAAGTCCACCAATTTATAGACCCAGGGGGTCTCTTTGGAGGGGCATGCAGGGGTGCCATGTGGCGGCCATGCCTTCTCAAGAGGGAGGAGACTCCTCCTTGACTTGGGCTTCCATGACTGCCCTTGTGATAGTCCTCTAACGCCCACTCTGCCCACCTACACGCGCATGCAAGGCAGGAGGCATTAATTGACTGTCCTCGGCTGCCACTTGGCGCCATTTTTCTTTTTGCCCGTTGAACCTGGAATTCGTCCTGACCCAGAGCGAATTCAGAATTCATCCCTGGGTGAGACGGATCCCAATTTGAATTCATCCCTGGGTGGGACGGATACTAAGCAAAGTGCCTGAATGTGCCAAATTGCCTTCTGACCTTACAAAATTGCTACAAAAGTGGTTAGGACCACTGTTTAACCTCTGAGGGCTGCCCTAGGGGTTGTGTGTGTCAAAGCGATCAGTGTTTGCAGTCACATAATCGGATTGGTGCTGTTTTGGTGTCTACAAATATATAACTAACATTCAATAATAAGCATAAAAAAAATTAATGTAATAGCCTAAATCATACATGTACAAAGCATATAGCACAAATTAAAATATTAGTTGCTCAAATTTATGCAATCTTTATTACTTCTCTTTCTCTTACAAACATATCATAAAAATCTCATACAATAACAATGCTTTCTATGCTCACTATGTAGACAATGTAGGCGATGTAGGCTATGTTCACTATAGAGTAATTATAGCCATTGTAGGATGACTCTTTGGTTATTTGAATCTTCCTTTCCTTATGCCAAGTCTCACGACTCTTAGCTTCTCTACTTAACACTTACATACACATGACTCTATCTTGTATGCACACTTGGACATGAATCTTCGCTTAGCACAATCTAATCTAACACGTGTACACGTACATATAAGATACTTGTGCACATATATACACATAACATTTGTACACTTGATCAAATGACACTTGTGCATTTCTTGCACATTATTACATTACATAAAATATGACTCACACTCTAATCTAAGACTTAACCCTAGTCTAATATTTACAATGTGTACCATAAAGGTACCATGAGGGTACATTAGCATGTACCAAATAATGTAATATTATCCAATAATTCCCTCTCCTCCCATCCTTTCCACCCATTCCTCCAATTTGTCATTGTAAAGGTCAAATAGAGTATGTGAAAATAGAAAACCATGTTTCACCATAATATCACTCTCAAAATACTCTGACAATCCTTCTAGAGTTCTAAATTTTTCTACCACCTCCTCATAAAGTCTATATACAACTACTCTGTATTGGGTTGGTACACTAAGTTCTTTCATTTTTTCCACAATCTACCTCTGGGTACTATGTCAAAATAATTTTTTAATGTTCATAAAAAAAAATTTAACTTCCAAATTTTTAATTTTTATCCCCTCTATTAGGTGTATTAAGTAATACAATGATATATTTTTGAATGCTTTAGTCTAAATCATGTTTTCCCTACTACCCTCTTTCCTTGATTTTTTCCACTAACTGATTTTGCTTTTTACTATGCTACCAAATAATTTTGCAAAAATAGGATTAATAATTATGGGAAGGTAATTTAAAGTATTGTTGATGTCTCTATTTATATGCAATAGTATGACTATGTTTGTTTTCCATTCCAACGAAAAGTATTCACAATGAAACAAAAGTAGATGAAACAACAATGCATCTAGGGCTTTTAAATATTTTGGAAATCCTCCCTATAGTAGGTTTGCATGGGCAGATGCCAAATTTTTGTGCCTCTTCTTCTTACTCCTTATCCAAGTATTCTATGAATTTCATACATGATTCTATAATATTCTTTATAGACTTAGTATTAGATTTAACATTACTTTCCAAAAATAAATTAAACCAATACATTACGTAGAAATCATGAATACATCATAGAAACATAGAAACCATATAAATAAAATGATTTGGAAGGTTTTCATAGACACCAAAACATTATCACTAACAAAAAGAATTATAATCTCACATATGATCAAATGAATGGTCTTATAGGGTATATATACACAAAATCATGTTATCTTAGGTCAAGGTTAAAAAATTGAGATTTATATTTATTAATAAAATATTACATTAAAATCACTAGTATAAGGTGAGAAGGGCCTATAGGGCTATACAATTTTATCATAAACTATTTATGAAAGGTTTGTTTATGGTCTCATTTAAAGATAAAATCACTATTATATTTATCTTAACATCCCCTTTTAAGTTGAATGAGGGATACAAAGATAGACTATTATTGGTCATCCCCCTTAAGGGGTACTCTCCTACTACATAAAGTAGTAGCATGTAGTGAAGACAATACTTTGACATGACCATGTTTATGATAAATACTATTAGATGCCTTACCTCTTCAACTTGTAGGTACTTAAGGATGTGAAGAAGAGATTCTTTGGCTATGATCTTGATCATAAACGCTATTGGTTTCCCTTGTGAATATACTAGAAATACGTAGGCTAGATCAAATATTCCATAATCATGAGGTCGAAACCCTATCTCTAGATTAATGACATCCAACCTCTTATGTTTATGGGATCATTAATAGATATGATAAATCTAGCATATTATCCATCAAACTTGCAATTGAATGACCATTTCAAGTAGGTTTTCTCTTTTTATTCCATATGAGAAAGTATATGTTGCACACAACACTAAAAAATATCCCAACCACAAGAAGCAAATAGTAGAAAAAAAGCAACATTAAAGATCCATCCAAGCAAACTATCTCAAAGAGCAGGAATGAAGGTATCAATACTAACATTGTCAAACATCAAAGAACTAACCATCATAGAAAAGGAACCACCCTCTTTAAATAAAGGTTATATTGAAGGAGGTGTACCGACCTTGTACATTTGATCAAATTCATAATAACGACTAGAAGATACAACCTTGAAATGATTATCAATGTCCTTGTGTAATGTCCTATGGGCATAAAAACAACTTAAAATTTTATTCAAATTAAACATAATTAGTAATTTTACAATCTTGAAAATAGATTGCATCATTAAGGATTCCTAAGTATATAATTACATGTGTAATGCTCTATAGGGGATGACTAAAATGTAGATAAATATTTTAATTTCCAAAGAGAAAATTCAACAATTATGCTTTAAAAATAGAAATATGTGAGCCTTAAACTACCTAATGTTTAACATTTGATTATATTTTATTACAAAGTCCAAAGTTACTGATGATACCAAATCCCTAGTTTTGGCAACCATCTCAACTTTTAAACCTATGATCTAGTGCATGACTACTTAAGGAACCACATCTATTCATGGTTCTAAAACCAAACATGGTATCAAACCCCTCTTTATCAATACAACATCACCTATTTATGGTACTAAATCCACCAATGGTGTAAATCCTTTGGAAGTACAATGCCACCCATTCATGGTGTCGATTTTGCCCTTGGTTCTAACCTCATATTGGTATCACATATCATTTTTTCATGGTTTCAACTCAACTTTTGGTGCCAACATTAGCTTCTAGTATCTTTGTCATCTTTAGCATTGACACCAAAAAAAATTTTCATCATCAATATCACAACAAACATTTGCTTTAGTACCAACTAACTAGGCATCACTTCTAAACTTATGCTAGCCTCAATAATCTTGGCAACAACCTATTGCCAGAGTATTATTATGCCAAACCATATGGTGACACACACTTCTAGACTTAGTACTAACCTTAACAACCTTGTACCAACATTTTGCCAAAATATTATGGTATCAATTTGTATGGTACCAATGCTAGTCTTGGTACCAACATACATAGTGTCATTTCAAAGCTTACCTAACCGTACAAATTAGAAAGATATTTTTGATATCCAAATTCTAAAAATAAAAGGGGGTTCAATATTTACCTTAGGAAATTTCACTCTTTACAATTATGAAAGAAAAACCTTTAGTTTCAGATAAGACAAAATATTATGAAAGGGATAATAAAGGTCATGCAATAATTTTCTAAAGGATGGGTTGCTATACCTTCAAAGTGTGATTTTACAAGAATTTCTCACATGAAGTGTGTCTCAGGGAAATTTCTCTGACTAGGCCTAATATATGTTTCAAATTTACTAACCAACTTAAATAAAATATAAAATAACAAATCATTTCCATCTAATTTCAATAATCATATTTTAATTATTTTCTTTGTCAATACAATAATTTGTAGTAGGGCATAGATATAGTTGATGCCACCACTTATTCTAGCACCTTATAAAAGTATACCCATTTAGGTTGGTTTTATAGGTTATAGTTAGTGCTAGAGATATTTAATTTTGATGCTACTATTTGTAGTATACACTACAAATAATTAGTTTCATGATATTATTATTATAAGGTGATAAAATGATAGAATTTTACTAATATTATTATACATGTTCAATACATAGCTTACATTTCTCATTTCATTTAATTTAGGATAAATTTCATACACATATTTTAGATAACATGTTCATCTACAATTTATTTATTAAAGGAATTTTATAGCTAATAAATATATACATAATTACACTTTTAATTCACATATAAAGTCACCAAAATCATACTTTTTACTTTCTTCAATTGATTATATGGACTTAAGGTTAGTTATAATTCACAATCCCACCCCTAGGGAAACTCAGTGTACGTAAATTCTATAGTTAGATGTTCAAATAATAAGCTTACAATAGAGTAGGTCTTACAATTATATATTTAGAACTAAAAATATGTACATCCTTATAACTAATTATCACATTCACTATGGTAAATATGTTCAAACATTCTTGTTCCAATGCAATAGGATCATTGCAATAAATATAGTAATATTGTTTCACGTCTTTAGTTCCTACAACCATATTAAGAAAATATAATTAAGTACGAGTCTTTATTTCCTTACTTCCCTCCAAGCCCCATAAGCATTCCAAAAATAGGACTTTATAAGGTGTTTATTTACCATCTCTCAAATTAAAAAATAGAGATATGTAATTACCATCTCACAATTGTTGAAGCATAGACATGACTACCACTTCAATAGTTAAAAAATATAGACATATAATTATCACTACATAGTAGCACAACCCACATGCAACACATGTGCACTTACACATCAGATCCTTATACCTTCAATTTGTTATGTTGGCATATATGAAATATGCTAATATTTGATAAAACCACTCTAGTATATATATAGTTTGAGTAGTCTAACGATGGAGACTTTAGAACTCTAAATATAGGTCTAAGGTTTCAAATATTGAGGGGTAGGGTTGTACACCATGCTTCAGTAACCGGAGTGTGGTTAGGGATAAACATATAATGGGTAAAAAATATCCGCCTCATATGGACTATGGCCTTGCAAATGTTAAAATAATACTATACCCTTTTTACTTTTTTATCCAACCTCAGAGAAGCTTATATTGCCATAGAATTTATTTATAGGATGATTTCATCCATTCGTGTTTATGATGTCTAACATGAAAAAGCTATAACTTCACTTCATGTTGAACATTATGGTAGTTCCTTAATACCTTTCAACATGACCCCATGTTTGAAAACTATATTCATAAGAATTTATATTTATAAATACAATACATTTTAGGACAATATACAAATAGAGCATTACCTCAATACCATAGGATTTTTTACACATGCATATTTTATTGGGTTCTAATGATAAAGAACATACCACCTAACTCAATTCATTCACACACTACAAATATATGGTACAAGAATTATAGTTGGACAATTTTATTTCACTTTATATATTAATAGCTTATCAAATCTAAATGATAAAGGCTTACCTTTCTTTTTAGATTTATATTTTTAGGTTTTCCTTTTTTTACACTAGAATTCAATTATTTTCTTTGATTTGTTCTTATGTGTTCTTTTATGTTTTTCTTTTCTCTCCTTCCTTTTATATCTACTCCCCTATTTTTAATTCTCTCTCCCACCACATTTTTACGATATATAAGGAAGTAATCATGTCATTCTTCCCACTTACCATATGGATTCAATTCTAATTCATTTCACTGGTCTACCCCCCCCATGTGGATCCAATTTATGTGAGGGAAGTGCAATTAGTTATTTTAAATATTTTTATTTTTAAAAATAAATTAAAAGTTGATAAACAATGTTTTGGTTGGCAATGGTTCCATATTATTTTCTTTAATGGATTTAGAATTTTCTATGCTTCTATAATTATTAAAATAATCTATAATGTTAAGTTTATCCTTTAAATATAATAATTCTTAGTTATAGAATTGTTTTTCTTAGTAATATTCTCTCCTTGCCATGCTAGGGTACATGCATACACTCCAGACTTCATCTTCAACAAAATATAAGTTTCATAATTATTTTGGTTTCTAGGTTGTAAGGAATAATAGGATAACATGATGGTAATACAAAATCCTTATACTTTTTTAATTATTATATCTTGCCCTCAAATGTGGTCTTCATTCCATAAAACACATTTAAAAATTATACTTTTTTCACATGGTTAGTATAATTCCATAAATTTATCATCCATATATACTCTAATTTGTTAAAATCATATATCACAACTATTGCATGACTCGTAATAAGAAAAAAAATTATGATCAATCTAACATGATATAATAATCATGACACATCACATTAACATACCCTATTCCTTCATTATTTAATGGCTCATATCAAATTACATTGCTATATATGTTACTCCGAATATCATCCATAGGTTTTTAGTTTATCAAGGATAAAAAAGAAGACATTACATACTCCTACCCATAAGAACTTCCTTGTGGAAATTAATTTCAATGGTATGATAAATTTTGTGTTATTAAATGCAAGTTGTACTCTATAATTGAATTCTTACTAATGCTATCCCATTGAACTAAAACTTGATTTACAATTTTATTCCTAAGTTGTTTAGTTCTTCTATCAAGTATAATGATAGACTCAATGTTGAGATTCCTATCATCTTCCACTATTAATTGAGTCCAATCAAACACATGAGAGCTATCAAACATGTATTTTCTAAGTATAATTTGTTTAATATGTAATCTAATCTATGGCCAAGGATGACATTGTATGATGCGATCTTGTATAGAGGTACAAGTAATCATAAATGTCACTCTAGGGCTATTATGGAGGAAAAATGTCTAGAGGTCATAACATTTGCATACAAAAGTGTTTTGAGCCTTTTTTTTTTCAAATTGCATGATTTTTTGAGATTGTTAAATGAGTTATATTCATTCAAGGACTTACTATAAGTTGAGGTACATCTCAATGTGTTATTATCTTCAAAGTCTATTACCCTATTTCAAAAGGGAGAATTTATAATATGTTATGTAATAAGGAATATCTGGACTACATTTATGGGAGATACAATTGGATTTGTGATAGTTGTAACAATTTTTTGTTCTTTTGGAGGCATATACAAAAAGGATTTAAAATATATTCTAGTCAATCCCTCTTCTCTTTTGAATTATTGATTCATCTTATTCATGAAGATCTAATATTTCATGATCTCTCCTTTCATCTATTTTTGTCTAGTGATCTTAGGATTTTGTAATGGATCTTGTCATAATAGGTCCATGCAAAGCCTATTTTTGTGATAAAACATAGATGTCCTAAGGGCAAGTTGAAGTTTTCACATAAGGTGATGCATGTTGTAAACGAGAAAGCTATGATTCAAAGCCTTGCCTTATGCAACTATAAAATATTAGAACAACATTTTAGAGAAAGTACTCTTGTATTATCTTCCTCATATAGAGTCATAGTGGAGGTGTTATTTGGATAAATACAATAGTATTTGATATTGGTAATGATGACTATGGTCTAGCCTAAGAAGTTTCTTGTGTAGAGCTATTTTTGCATCATAAAATTTCTATATCATGAGGGGAATCTAAATACGTCTTCCTCATGTATAGAGGTCCACTAGATCATACACTATGGGTACTAGTATATTTTCTCCTTCACCCCTTAGTTTAGATCATAATAGGTGTTGAAAGTGTAATCTGACTTTTGGCCAAGGCCAACATTGTATATACAATCTTGTATAGACCTAAGAGCAATAATTGTATAAATGTATTAAATTCAATATATTATTTTATAATGTAATCCCTATGGGCCATGATTAACCTTGTTATGATTAAACCCATATTATAACTTTAAATTAAATTAAAGCACTCTTGGTATGTTGGCTTAGGTTAGCTTAATTTATGTTATTGGGATTTTTGTTATAGGTATAAATACCCTCCCACCATTCCATCCATTTGATTAGAGTGTTTTGATTCTTATCTATGAATAATATGGTGATTATTTACCATGCATATAGGTGGCCATTATATGTTTTCCTCTTTCATCCTTTTGATGCTTTTTATATAAGATTTGAGTTGATGGATTGCTTATATATATATATATATATATATATATATATATATATATATATATATATATATATATATATATATATATATATATATATATATATTATATGCTTAAGAAAAAGGGGTTGTACTTAGGTCATCCACCCTTGAAAAATCACAACTATATCCTTTATATCTTGAGTGTTTATAAATAGATTCAATTCTTTTCTTAGTTGAATTGTTATAACTAGATACCTACATCTTTTTTGATCAAAATTTTAAATTATTGATTTTTGTTTTCTAGATCTTCTTCATTTTTCTTTGTAAATACAAATGTTCCAAAATTTAGCATCCTTATACAACAACCTTCACAATACCAAAAATCCATCTCTATTGTCTATTTTAGCTTTTGAGGATATATGTAGTGGAAGTGATCTAACACATGTCTTAATAAGATGTAATAAATATAAAAATAAGTGAGTCTGCAATATGATTGAAATATACTATAAATAGAAATGACAAAAATACAATGTAGCATGGAGGAAATGGTCACTCCATTAATATGAGCTAAAGAGCTACATTATTTTCCATATAAAAGCACTACTACTACAATGCACTTGAATTGATATTACCTTGATATTCACTAGATATATAATCTACCACTATGAGGCCCTTTATATAGGAAGATAGATTCCTTGGCCAACACTATACCTAGTTGTACAATGGGACACCTTGTAAATTACAACTTGCACATTGCCACTTGTGCATTTATTACATTGCTTGAAGTAACTAGCTAAATTCCTCCCAAGGTTATGCAAGGGGTTGGACTTGAAATGTACTTGTAAAAAAATGGTGAATCCTAATCAAAATCAAGGCAAATCCTAAGAAAATCAAATCAATCATCTTCACACAAAAATTTGGGGCATTTGAAGCCCTAAAAAGTAAGGTCATATTTGGGACAAATTTTGACCTATTAAACCACCTTATAAAGTAATGGAAAAACGATGCACCTAAGGATGCTAAACAAGATACATTTATATCTAGTATTAATCAAGCATTATAAGAGGACATATGCAAACAACCATGGAATCCAAATAAGTGCAAGAAAAATGGGTGTTTATATTTATTTAATTTAATAAATCAGAATCATGGTTACATAGATGTCCCCTCGAAGATCTTATTTTGATACACTTGTTTACAAAAATGGGGTGCCCAAAGGATCAAGGCCTTTCAAACAAGCTTGTGTGCACTTCCAATGTTCTTCCTCGTACCCACAATTGAGGTGAGAGAACCTATGATGCCGCCATTTTGTTCTTAACTATTCTGATATTGTATTCCTTCCTCATACACTATAAAACCTGCACCTACACACAAGGAAACCATATTTGTTAAATAGCAAGTGTGTAAGATATGAAACATGCAAAAGCCATATATGCAACTATAAGCTAGAAAGTGTAAATATGCAATTCATCTATCTAAAACAAATCCAAATGATCTGAAATCACAAAGACATGCATAATAGATTATTTTTGTAAGATATAATCACAAACCAAACAAAAATTTCTTTCGAATCCATGGCACATTCGCAGTGTACCTATGAAGTCTACAAAAACCAAAACAAGTAATTTTTGGCCCAAAACACATCTGAATCAAACCAAAATTGGAAAGTATACATAAAATAATATTTTAAGAGGATCCATGTTAGTGGATTATAAATATCAGTCATAGTTTCATGTGCACCTTCAGATGGTCCTCGGAAGCATGCAAAACCTTAAAATTGCAATATATCACTCAATATAGCTCCAAATTACATGCAATTTGGACATCATTCTCATAATATAACCTAGAATATGCCTAATTTTAAAAAGTAGAAAATAAGGTACATATCTATCACTGTACCTTACAGGAACAATGGTGACTATCATAGATTGGGGACCGTCCTAGGGTGGGATGACCACCAATTTTGCTCCTAATTTGCCACCAATTCCTCTGTGAATTGGTCAAAAACCTTCTCAATAGTATTGTCATAAAATTTTATGGTGAAATTCACTCAGATGATTCAGTTTTGCAAACAAATTGCACCTCTTGAATCACTCACAAACCTCCTTCGCTAGGTAGAGATTTCGAGGGAAAAGGCACAAAAGGGTGAGGGGAAATCTTGGCAGCACTTCGTTGCTATGTCTCAAAACTCCTCTATATATTTTGGGTGGAAAATGAATCCATTGTATAGACAAAGGGGGCCTTTGGGAAAATGGGCATGCAAGGGCATGCATGGCAAGAGGTGCCACTTGTCTAGAACTTGGCATGCATTGGAAGGGGAAGAGAATATCCATTTTTGGCCTTCATTCTGTAGCATGTCATAAGGATTATATGCCCTTAGGTTTGAATGATTGAATAGGTAGGCTAAATGGTAGTTTCTAATCCTATGGCTGTCCCACCCAGGTATGATCACTATGCCACCATCCCTAGGTGGGACAACCATGAACTATGATCATCCCAGGGTGGGATGGTCATGCCTATGTGGCCCAAAACCTCCCAAAAGTGGGGTAGAGCCTTCCAAGAGTGGTTAGGACCACTATGTAACCTCTGAGAGCTGCCCAAGGGGGCCATATGGTGTCAATTAGACCTTACTTTGGTAATCTAATCAGATTTACATGATTTTAGTGTCTACACCTTATAACTTCATAAAAACACCACCATTATATCCAACTCAAAAAGATCTTTCCAACGAGTAAAAATATACCTATGTTTGGATATATATTTTGGCAAATTGACCCTAAGAAAAAATTGGTCACGAAAATTTTAGGCGAATGGGCCGATGTTGAGGGTCCTCATATTCACCAATTTCTAATTTTGGAAATCCTAATATTCATCCAATTTGTGAATATATGTCACTGTTCATAGCCATACTTCATCCTAAAGTAATATCCTACTCTAACTATGTACCTAAGGTGGTACATTTACATGACCCAAATGATGTAATATACTCTAACTCTAACATCCCCTTGTATTACATTATTTGGGTATTGAAGATTTCAATCTTCAATATCAATCCTTTTCTTTGTCTTGGAGCTTGTATTCTTCTTCTCTATTTTATATAACTTGTTCAACCAAGTAGTTAGTGTCTTCATAACCTGTTGTTCTTTCTAAAAGAGCTTTGAATTCATAATCATATGTAGATTCTTCTAGTTCTTTGATTTCTTCTATCCTTTGAGCTAGGTGTCATTTATGATTCACTTTTTTATACTCCAATTGAGGATAATTGGTTGGACATTAGGCTTGTTGCTGATTTCAATATTGTTGTGGTTGAAATATGCTTCCATTGTTCATATGATTTCCTTTATTCTTATTTCTAGGATTGAATCTACAATAGTTAGTACTATGACCTTTTCTCTTGCATATCTAACAATACCTGTTATACCATAGTCTTCATCCTTTTGATGATGAAGCAATATTTCCCTACATATTATCTTTTGATGCCAATGCAATGTTAGACATTTCATCTTTAATTGTATTCTCTACCTCATATTCTTGAAGAATATTGATTAGGTCATCAATAGAAGTATCTTTACTTAGGACTTGTAAAGATGTTACCAAATGTTTATAGCTATCTGGAAGTGCTCTCATGGTTACTTGAGTAATAATATCATATTTAATTTCTTCTCCTAAGGTTAATAATTTCCCTTTAATATCTACTACTTTACTTAGGAATAGTTATATGCTCTCGCCATTACTCATTTTTAGAGAATGTAGTTGAGTTTGAAGATGAAGGATAGTGGCTTTATTGTTTCCTTCAAATATATTTTCTAAGATTTTCTATGCTTTTGTAGATGTATTTGCTGAACTGATATAAGGTTGTATTTCATCAGTGATAGTAAAGGTTATTATCATTAGGGATTTTGCATCATTTTCATCAAAATTTTAAATTTCAGTATCACCTGTGTTTGGTCTTTTTGTTATTCCTTGAGTCATCTCCCAAAGTTTTTCATATACTAAGATTTATTTAACCTTATTTTTCTAGGAGAAATTGTTTGGTCCCTTAAGTAATTATGATTCCACAAGAAATAATTTATCTGATGCCATGATGATCCTTGTGGTCTTATTTTAATTTCCCTAGTATTGATTTTATGATGTCTTGGTGAAATTCTAGGTTTTGTAGAATGCCTTATGTCTCCCTAGTAATTTTATTAATGCTGAATGATAGAAAAAGTGCTTTTGAGAATAGTAGTTCAATTTTGGGTTGATTCTATAAAGTTTTGTGAATAGAAAAAATCAACTTATTTTACACATTATTTCTCCTATTGAACTTAAGCACTTTATAAATTTGATGAGGTTCTATGTGTTGGATTTATTTTGTCCCTTTAATGTAAGTTTGAGATAAGTATATCAATTAGTTTCCAACTCTTGGTTTTACTTAATAAACCTCCTTTTATAGCCTTTAATAATTTGATATTTAATGTTTCTAAATTCCAATTACCTACTTTGTTGTAGTATTTCCTTATAACTCCCTAATATGAAATATTAGAAAACAATGACATTTGCAATATTAGATGTTTAATCTTTTCGGGTAGAAATCCTTATTTCTCCTATGTTTTAGATTACAAATATTAGGCTATTTAATATATATTTTCCTTTTTAATATTGCTTTCAAATATGGTTGATTTCCCTTAATATTTCAACCTTATATTATACCTTATATCTCCCTATTAATGAAATAAAATTGGAATAAGGTAAAGTATTACCTTTGTAATGCTCCAAACCTCTAAATATCTAGTATTGATTATCAGATGTAGATGACAACACTCTTTAGTGCTCTTTTGACTATTTTCTCCAACATATGGGCGTAGGCTTTAGTGCTTCTCTTGAATTTGAATGATGACTAGTTTATTGATACCTTTGATGGAAATACTTGGACAACGGATGCCTCATGTCTGATTTCTTTGACCAGGAGATTTAAATGCTCTCTTTCTACTACTTCTATGAACATTGATGCTGCTATGTAAGTCTACCATGAACTCAACTCCTAATGCTGCTACGAATTCATCCTTGAATATTGCTATTCCTTGGTCTTTGGTGCCTCAAATAAGAGCTAAATCTTGAAGTGAGTAATAAGTGTCATGATGGTTATATTTGAGTGCCTGAGGTATGAGAAGATGCTTACTGCAACTTGTAAATTTTTTCTAGGTAAAGGATGAGCGTTACAGTCTAGGATGAGTGCTCACACCAACCTTCTTCCTTGTAACGTTTTCTTGGTCAATCTTGCAATGGGTGGATGTTCGTGTAGGAAATGTTAGGGTTTCCTTCTAGGTGACAAGTGTCACATTATCTTTGTGTATGAGATTTCTATGTAATGCATCTTCAATGTATCTTTGTAATACCCTTATTAAAAATACAACATGACCACATACACATTTATTGTATGCATTCGATGGCATTTGGAGTGAGTTGTTTCCATATGGAATGGTGAACAATGTCTTGGGAACTTGGAGCAATGATTTTGAAGGCTTCAAGTAATGTTATGGTGGAGTTTGAAATACTCCAATGATTATCCTTGGACATACGTCCAGTGTAATTTTTTGTGCTGTCTTGTTATGAAAATCCCTTTTGTAGATAATATTCCCCTTGAATATAATGCTTCTCCTTTATTTGTATTGTTTGCTTATAGGTTCGACTGTCCAAATCATAGAAGATATGAGTCTTTTGGAAGATCCTTTTATATTGCTTGAAGAATAATTTTACACAACTGCCTTGGATAATTTTTCTCCTTGTGAAGAGTGTGCCCTTTTGGCATAGAAAATTTGTCCTTCTTCCTACATAGGGCAGATTAGAGTAGCACAATATAATGTAATTACTTTTAAGAATACAATACCTCTTTGTACCTCTTTTACAATCTATAGTTTTATAGCACCTTTAAAAGTAGGCAATGATTAATTTGACATTGTCTCTATTGCTAGACAACTCTCTCCTTTGCTTGGTTACTTTGGTGATAACTATTGGAAATATTAAGTATTTTTTTGCCATTGATGTCAAAGGCAACAATATCTTAAAGGTTGAAATAATAAGGCACAAGGCAGAAATATGTTGATGAGAAAAATTGAAATGGTTATCAAGGCAATATACATCTCCAAGTTATTTTTACTAAGAAAAAGGTTATAATATTTAAATGAAAATTTAAATATTACAAAGGAGGCAAAAGTTTCAAAGATAGAATTATTTCCAATACACCAAGGTTTCAAATATATTAACATTATAATATTTTAATATTATAATGCAAAGGTTTCAAAGTTAAAAGAAGCGCCAAAGGAAATAATATTCAAATTTATTTGAAGTTTTGATGTCAATGCATGAAGGGGAAAGCATATTTAAAGGGGGAAAATTATTTCATTTGCCTAAGGTTGAGACCAAGCAAAAATCATGAGATCCGCTTGATTGTTTGATTCATTGAGGGTAGAGTAGAAGGAAAGGATAGGTGCACGATTTCTAAAGCATATTTATATTAGAATAAATATTTGTTCTCTTAAGTTCTACTAGGATAGTCTTACTTGAGTTACCACTCTTCCATGAGTTAGGTGAACTCTCAGTTTAGACTATATCATATTTGTGGAGTTATTGTAATCCAACAACTCACATTGATCAACTTTGCTATTTATACAAAGTTGATCCCATGGAATAATCAATCAGTTCTATTATTCTCTTCAAACTTCTTGAATGCTTTGCATATCTATTCTTGGGAAATTCTAACATGGTATCAGAGCGGGATAGATTTTTCTAGCATTTTCTCTTGAAGGCCCTTCTACGAACTGGTTCATTGTCTCTTGTATTTTCAAGTCTTCTCTCAAAATATTAGGCTTTATTTTGACAAAAGATAAATATCTTATTGATTGTTCATTTTTATAATGTCTAGCCTGAAAATTATAGTTATAATTCCTTTCTTAAGATTATACTTTACAATCCAGGCTTGAAAGTTATTGTGGATAGTTTTTTTTTTTTTAGAAGGCAGATATTTATATCCTTTGATTTCTCTAAGGATTTTCAGTTGCAGCATAGTCACTAGTGTCAAAGCTAATGTTGATGCACAATTTATTTTATTTTTAAATGCCATAAAAAAGGGATGCTATTATCTGCCCGAGGTTACTTTAACCTTTTGAGAGTTGATGAAGTTTCATTGTTGACCATTCAAACAATTTTTGGCAACGTTTGAAATGTTGGCATTCCTTTTTTATTTAGTTTTGGCAGATTTCATACAAGGAAAAGGTTGGCTGTCATAGTTTGGAAATATTGGATTTGAAATGAACAGTGTTGGCTGTTCCATTTCGATAAGGTGGGCTTCATGAGGAGGTTCTATATTCTCATGGTTGTGCACGTGACGTATTGTAGTGTTCGTTCATTTCCATGACGTATCAGATCTTCTTCTTTCTATTGGGTGGGCCCTACACGAGTTTCTATTCTCCTGAAATTGTCACGAAGGAACGTTGAAGTTTCATTATTTCCTTACATGAAGGAGACAAAACCAACTTCCTCCCATTTTGGCATGACATTAAAAAGAACGCTGAGAGACTTAAGCTGTCGAAAGACATTTTTTACCTGATTGTCAAAGTTTTTTTTTGTGCTTCCTACAATATTTGGTGCGAGATAACTTTGGAAAATATTTTGCTTGTTTGATACAACCTTACAATGCAAAGACAAATATTTTGAAACTCCATATATTTTTGGTGCTTCATTGTTTTCTCCAATCATTGGTACAATGTGCATCTTCAGCTCATTGGTCCACCTTACACGAAGGAGACAGACACCAAATTCCTCCCATTTTGGTGAGGAGCACATCCATGGCTCGTAAGTAACATCCTCCAACGATGACAAACTCAACTAAACTCCATCATCAAGCCGAGTGTTCTTTGTTTCCCAACATATTTTTTATGACGTTAAATCTATATAACACTCCCTCTACTATTTATTTTTGACCTTTGATTCATGTTGTTGGTGCTAAAAGAGGGCATAGATCATTAGGAGTCTTGTCTGCCTGCTCTCGTTGAAAACCATTTCATCAAAAGAGCATTGTTTTATTTTGCAATATTATTGTTGTACTCAGAGCATAAAGTTCGTGGTGCAATTCAGCTCATCAAATTACCTCTTCTAGGCAATAAAACCAAGTTTTGAGAGATAAATTCTTACTGCAATCCCATATGGTGTATCCTCATTTTTCTATCCTTGGAAGCACTTCATTGGTGTCGCAGTGCATTGGAGGATGCTTCATTTTGCTATCCTTGGAAGCACTTCATTGGTGTCATAGTGCATTGGAGGACGCTTCATTTTGCTATCCTGGGAAGCGCTTATTTGAGTATAGCTGTGTACAATAGAGGTTAAAAACAACGTTGGTGCCCTCCCTTACTCGCTGGCACTCACTTTTTTGCTATTTATTTTGACTCTTCGCTCATCGTGTTACAAAGTCAATCACAGACCGTTTTTTAAATGAGCACCATCGAAACATAACGCAGAAGCCTCTTATGCATCTAACTCTTTCTCTTCCAAAATTAATTCTTTTGAGAAGAATATTTGTAATTGAGTTTGTTTTTGACTCCTCTCACTACTCAACCTATTCAAGAGAGGCTATCAAAGTGAAGAGTCCCATTGTAATATTAAAAAAACAAAGATTGTTTTGGGGGGGTTTATGGTGCTCATTCTTGCACCTATTTTGTTTAGATTCACACAGAGGGGAGGATTTATCTTGTGTCCATACTAAAATACTGGTGGAGTCATATTCTGTCCATATTGCTAGACATATAATGGTGGGTCATTTTATTTGACACTAACTTCGCTACACATTTAATGGCCATTGCATAAAATTGGTATTTCTAAATACAAGAAGACACATTATCTAAAGAAAATCAAAGTTTGGCACTTATTTCTCAAATAAAAGCAGTCCTTCCTTCAAATAATAGGTCTATGTTCCACGTATCTATCTCCTCATTTGCCTATAGTCTCCCTCACGTAAGGGTGGGCCATTGAGAAGATTGGTATAAAGGTCTGGAAGATAATTCTGGTTTCAAAATACCTATGTTCCATGTATCCAAATATTCATTTACTTATAGTTTCCCTCACGTAAGGGTGGGTATTTTGAAGATTCTGGTATAAGGTTTTGGGTTTTTTCTACCTTGCTTTAACAAGTTTCCTGGTAGTGGTGTTTCTTGTTGCATTTTCTACTCTGAAAAATCTTGCAGTTAAAGGGGGGAATATTGGTTCACTACAATTTTTTCTTTGGAAAAATGAATACAATTGACCCACTCACCCCTCATAACTATCACACTTGGAAACCAAAAATATTAAATCTCATTGCTCAAAAATGTCTCACACATTTTTTAGAAGAAGAGCAACCTGCATTTGAAAAGGAATATGAAATATTTGTTCATAAAGAGAAAATGTATGAAACAATGGGCATCATAAGCACAAATGTGAGTGAAAGCTTATGGTTTCACATTTCTAAATGTAAAACCCCATTTGAGAGTTGGGAGAAACTAAATACTTTGTTTGGTAAAGTGGATCAAATAAGATCAATGTAGTTAGAAGTAGAGTCAACAGATTTATCTCCAGAATATATGAGCACAATTTTAGATTTTCTCACCAAATTTAAAGAAGTCCTCACACAATTAAAAGGTAGTGGCAAGAATAAAATAGAAGAAGAATGCATCTATATTATTCTTTCTAAATTAAATGGGATATTTCAAATATTTGCAACCACTTTTTTTCTACAAAAGATGCTCTTGGTACAAGTTTTAAAATGCCCACTTTAGAGGATTTTTGTGTTGAGTATGATTTTCATTGTTGTAATTGTTGTCAAACACTTCAGCAATATAGGTATTCATGTCAACACTTTCAAATTTGCAAGCTTCTGCAGATTTGTATTTCATCAAGTTTACGAGATACCGATTAATCACCAGTCACAAAAGCAATAGCTTCATTGCTTTTGTCAATTGAAGGTATATCAATGTCAAGAAAAATGAAGTCTCCATCAAGTGATTAGACCATCTCACTATGTTCAGATCGACTCTAGCTCAGTCACAGAATTCGTGGCTCATCAAAAGGCCTTACGGTTTTCAAGATATCGTAGTTTGAAGTATCAAGGGTACTTGAGGTGTGCATCACGGCCATGGAAAAATAAATATTCCTCAAGACAAATTAAATAGTTGGGATATTTTAAATGTTTATTGGGCATATTTATATTTGAAAATTTGATTTCCTTATAGGTGGAATATGGTTCTAACAAAAAGGAAACCATATGCTAAAATAAAGGAGTGACAACCATATCTTTTATTATGTTGTAAAGCTATTTTTATAACTAAGTTGTTGTAAAAAAGGGAGGTGGCCCTTTTATTATGTTGTAAAGCTATTTTAAATAGCTAAGTTGTTGTAAAAAAAGGAGGTGGCCCTTTTATTATGTTTTAAAGCTATTTTAATAGCTAAGTTGTTGTAAAAAGGGGAGGTGGCCCTTTTTAGTTGGAAAAAGGAAGAGGTGGTCCTTTTTTAAAGGAATGTTGTTAAAAGGAGTATTTTTAGAATTTGAGAAAACCTATAAAAGGAGGGACTTGGAGAAGAATTAGTGAGAAGAAGAATTTTAGAGGAAGATTTTAAAGAAAAGTGTGGGAACCATGAGAGGAATTTTTGGAGAGGAGTTAGAATATTTTGTAAATGGATTTTTGATAAGAAGACAAAGTGAGTGTTGAAAAGAAAAAGATAGAATTTTTGAGAGAGAATTTTTGTGATGAGAAGAGAGGAATAGTGAGAGAAGTGTGTTGCAAAGGAGGTGCTAGTTTTCTTTCTACTCACAGTTTGATTCTAAGGAAGAATTTCAAATTCAGCAATCAAGTGGAGGCAAGAGACATTCGTGTGTTGGTCTCTACCTATCAAAATCAAAGTCCCAGTTGGAGCTTGGCAATAGGGGTTGGTGCTCTTTCCAGTTGGTGCTGGAGAATCAGGGGTTGGTGCTCCTTCCAGTTGGTGCTGGTAAATTAGGGGTTGGTGCTCCTTCCAGTTGGTGTTGGTAAATTAGGGGTTGGTGCTCCTTCCAGTTGGTGCTGGTAAATTAGGGGTTGGTGCTCCTTCCAGTTGGTGCTGGAAAATCAAGGATTGGTGTTCCTTGCGATTGGTGTCGCTAAAATTTGTAAGTGTATTACATTTTTCAACTAGATTTAGATGGAAGTCTAAATAGTTGTTTGCACCATGGACGTAGCCAAAAGGTGAACCACGTTATATACTGTGTTGTGAATGATTTTGTGAGATTGCATTTAGTATCTTTCTTCTGCAAGTTAAAATTTTAAGACATACTGATTCACCCCCCCTCTCAGTATTACGGTGAGTTCAACAATTGGTATCAGAGCTAGGCACCACTAACAAGCTTAATCAGCTGTGGTAGATCTTGCAGTAACTCACTATGGCGAATCATGAAGGTTTTTCCTCCAACAAGGCACCATTGTTCGATGGCACGAATTACGCTTTCTGGAGCCTCAGGATGAAAACTTATTTAAGTGCTCTAGGATATGACATTTGGGAGAGTGTAGAAAAAGGCTACACCAAACAAGCTACTCCACCTAAGGATGCAGCTAAAAAGAAGCTACTGGAGAATGATGCAAAGGCAAAAAATGCTTTACTATGTGGTCTGGTTGATAGTGAATTGGTTAAAGTCATCAGTTGTGAATCTTCTAAAGCCATATGGGATAAGTTGAAAAGTATTCATGAAGGTGATGACAAGATCAAAGAAGCCAAATTGCAGATACATCGAGCTCAGTTTGAAGGCTTAAAAATGAATGATGATGAGAGCATAGAGTCTTATATGCTGAGAGTAAATGAAGTGATAAATGCTATTCGAGGCCTTGGTGAAAAGCTAGCAGATTCGATTGTTGTTAAAAAGGTATTACGATCTCTTTCTCAAAAATTTGATTCAAAAGTTTCAGCTATAGAAGAGGCTAAGGATTTAAATAGTTTTTCCATGGATGAAATGCATGGCTCCTTAACTGCATATGAAATGAGAATTGGTAGCAATAGAACATCTGAAAAGGTAGCGGCATTCAAAGCTATGAAGAATGTCAAAATTGTATCTGAATCAGAAGAAGATGAAGTTGCAGACAAAATGGAGGCCAACTTTGTAAGAAAGCTGAAAAGAGGAAAAGGCAAGTATCATGGAAAATTACCTTTAAAGTGTTTTAATTATGGAGGTATTGGACATTTTGCAGCTAAGTGTCCATATAAAGAAAAGAGTGATCAGGATGAACAATCACAGAATGAAAAAAGGGATAGATACAAAAAGAAATCGTCAAATTTTCAAAGAGGTAACTTGAAGAAAAGAAGTTTCATTTCAAAGAGGAATAGTAGCTCGTCAGAAAATACTTCAAGTGAAAATTCTGAAGAAGAGAATGATGAAGCTCTTTTCATGGCCTTTGAGGATGAAAAAGTCATTGAAGAGGAAGAGGAAGATGAATCTGAGATAGATGCAGAAGTCGACCTAGAAAAGGAATTAGTTGCTACTCTGGAGGAATTGGATGTTGAAAGGAAAAATATCAAGAGGATATCAAGAAAATTTGAAGAAGCAAACAAAATCATTACGGATCTAAAAGTGCAAATTGAGGAGGCAAAGAAGATTTTAGATGATCTAAAAAATCAGATAAAGACTAAGGATGAAGACTGTTGTAAAGTAGAGGAAGAAGTTGTTTCTTTAAGAAAACAATTAACAGAGGCAGATCTGAAAATCAACAGATACATCAAGTTTGAGAAGAGTTCCATGCAACTGGACGATATTCTAAACAATCAGAGGAGTGTTGATATTAAGTTTGGTTTGGGATACGATAGAAGTTCCTCAAGCAAGCCAAATATTGAAGTTCCAAAGCCCGTGAAGACTGAAGTGAAGAAACCACAAGAAGAGAAGAATCACATGGATAATGATGGCTTCAACTATATTCCACACCAAAGGATGAGAAGATTCAGAGCTCCTACAACTACATGGCAAAGACCACAAACCAGGTTCAATTATTTCTTTTCTGGTTATTGTTTCAAATGCAACTCCTATGGACATAAAATTTCAGATTGCAAGCTCAATGTTCATCCAAGAAATTTTGTTAGTAGAAACTTCTTTGCACCATTAGTGAATTATGATGTAGAATGTTTTAAGTGTCACAACTTTGGACACATAGCAAGATTTTGTAGAAACATGTCTACATCTAATGAAAGAAAGTTTCATCAGAACTTATGGAGATCAAATAGAAAAACTTTAGAAAACACTTCTTATGTTGATGAAAATAAGAAGCCTACTCAACAACCTAAACCAAAAGACAAAAATATTTGGGTAGAGAAACCAAAAGAGGTTAAGGAGTCTCTAATTGTGCAAACTGCTTTTAAAGCACAAAATAAATCTACACCATGGATATTAGATAGTGGATGCTCTAGTCATATGACAGGGGACAAACAGAGATTTGAAAAGCTACAGCAATACGAAGGTGGTTCAGTCAAGTTTGGGAACAATGATGGAGCCAAAATCATTGGCAAAGGTACAGTGAAGATCAACAACGACAAGATCAAATCCGAAGAGGTACTATTTGTTGTTGGTTTAAAGCACAATTTACTCAACATTAGTCAAATTTGTAATAATGGGCATGATGTAGTGTTCAAGAAACATGGATGTGAGATAAGAAAAACAAATAGTGGAAAAATAGTGGCATTTGGTACTAGAACAAATGGTAATTTGTATACACTTAGTGAAAGTTCACAATATACATGCATGATGAGTCAGGAAGAAACAAGTTGGTTGTGGCATAAGAGATTAGGACATATTAATTTTGACAATCTGATTAATATTAGTTCAAAATGAGCTGTTAGAGATATTCCAGTTATTTCAAAACCAACCAACTGTATCTGTGGACCATGCCAGCGAGGTAAGCAAACCAGATCCACTTTCAAAAGTAAGGAACATTACAGGATGAAACCATTAGAGTTAGTGCACACTGATTTATGTGGTCCTATGAGAACTCAGAGTATAAATGGAGATAAATATTTTATGCTTTGCATTGATGATTACACTAGGATGACATGGGTATTATTTATGAAGCATAAATCAGAAGCACTAGAAATGTTTAAGGTGTTCAAAAATCAAGCAAAAAATTAGTGTAGCAGGAGGATCAAGTGTCTAAGGTCAGACAGAGGTGGAGAATTTATCTCAGAATATTTTATAGAATTTTGTGTTGATCAAGGAATTAGGAGACAATTTTCAGCAGCAAGGACACCACAACAAAATGGAGTTGTTGAGAGAAAGAATCGAACTATGCAGGAAATGGCAAGAACTATGATGGTTGAAAGTGACATAGCTGATAGATTCTGGAAAGAGGTAATTTATGCAGCAGTGTATATACTAAACAGGTGCATGCTTAGGCGAGAAGAAAATAAAACTCCCTATGAGTTATGGTTCAGAAGAAGAGCCACCGTTAAGCATTTCAGAATTTTTGGGAGTAAATGCTACATCAAAAATACAGAAGACAATCTTGGTAAGTTTGAAGATAGAGCTGATGAAGGTATATTTCTTGGTTACTCTTCTAGAAGCAAAGCTTATCAATGCTATAATAAGAGACTAAGAAAAATAGTCGATACTTCTGATGTAAAATTTGACGAAGGTACTAACAAGCTTTATAATGAGGAGGATGATTATCCTATGTATCAAGAAACTATTGAAGCAGATAAAGAGGAAGGAAGTGACAAGGAAGAAGAGGAAGATGATACCAAAAGATCATTTCAAGGAGCACCAAAGCAAATCTCATGGAGAAATCAAAAGGATCATCCAACAGGACAAATCATAGGAGATCCACAAGTTGGGGTTCAAACGAGAAGAAGAATTCTTCAGCCATAGAGAAATTCACTTCAGGTACAAGAAAATATTAATTATTCTTTGTTATCTAATATTGAGCCTAAAAATGTCATGGAAGCAAGCAAAGATGAAAATTGGATAAAAGCAATGGATGAAGAGTTGGATCAAATTGAGAAAAATAAGACATGGGAACTGGTTCCAAGACCTGTGAACAAGAATGTGATAGGCACAAAATGGGTTTTTCGTAACAAGCTGAATGAAGATGGAAAAGTGGTCAGAAACAAAGCAAGACTAGTCTGCAAAGGGTATGCTCAAATTGAAGGTATAGATTTCGAAGAAACTTTCACACCCGTAGCTAGACTTGAAGCAATTAGAATATTCCTTGCATTAGTTGTTTACAAAAATTTCAAAGTCTATCAAATGGATGTTAAATCAGCTTTTCTGAATGGTAATCTTGAGGAAGAAGTATACATGGAACAACCAGATGGTTTTCAGATTGCAAAAAATTCTAACCTGGTATGTCAGTTGAAGAAGGCACTATATGGATTAAAACAGGCACCCCGAGCATGGTACTCAAGGCTTGATACATATCTGATTCAGCAAGGTTTCAAGAAAGGTATGGTAGATAGCAACTTATACATTAAAACCAAAAGTGACTATCAGATTATCGTTGTTGTATATGTAGATGATATCATTTTTGGAAGTTGCAAGGATGAAGTATGCAAAAATTTTGCTGAACAAATGAAACATGAGTTTGAAATGTCAATGATCGGTGAGCTCTCTTACTTTCTTGGTTTGAAAGTCAATCAGTTAGATAAGGGTATATTCATATCTCAAGTCAAATATGTGAAAGAAATATTGAAGAAGTTTACAATGGAAGATTGTAAGCCTGTAAGTACACCCATGACAACAGGATGCAAGCTCAGTAAAGATGATAAGTCATCTTCTGTTGATCAAACTTCATATAGATCCATGATAGGTAGTTTGTTGTATCTAACAACCACAAGACCAGATATTTTGTAGGCAGTTTGCATGGTAGCACGATTTCAAGCCGATCCCAAAGAATCCCATGTTACAACAGTTAAGAGGATTTTTAGATATCTGAAGGGGACAGTGGATTATGGCTTATGGTACCCAAGAGATAAATATTTTACTCTTATTGCTTATTCTGATGCTGATTGGGCAGGATGTATAGATGACCAAAAAAGCACAAGTGGTGGTGCTTTTTATCTTGGTGATAAACTAGTGGTATGGCATAGCAAGAAGCAAGAATCAGTTTCACTATCTACAGCGGAAGCAGAGTACATAGCTGCTACAACTTGCTGCACACAGGTATTGTGGATGAAGCAAACCCTGAAAGATCTTGGTATTCATTTCAATGAGCCTATTTCTATCATGTGTGATAACACAAGTGCAATAAATATTTCCAAGAATCCTGTGATGCACAACAGAACAAAACATATAGCGATCAGGTATCATTTTCTGAAAGACAAAGTAGGTGAAGGTGAGGTAAAATTGGAATATGTTCCTACTTCAGAACAGGTTGCAGATATTTTCACAAAACCATTACCCAAGGATGTCTTTGAATATCTCCAAAAAATATTGGGAGTGGTAACACTTCCCAAGCACTGATCAGCTATGGGTTGCACATTCTCAGGGGGAGTACTAAATACATATCTTATGATACTCCTTTGGTTTTATCTTCTAAATCATTTTTCTTAAGAATGATGCATACTGTTAGGGGGAGCACTTTCAAAGTTTTCATTTTTGCTCCAATTCAATCAGTTATATCAGTGGTGTGTTTCAGGGGGAGTTGGTAGAGAGGCAGAAATAGCAAAGCAGGACACTCTTTGTCATTGTTGTCAAAGGGGGAGAAAAATCTGGCAACAACGAATGATTGTGTGCAGGTACAATGTTGCAAATTTAGTATTGCTATGTTGCCACGCAGGTGTTGCCAACAATTCCAAAGGGGGAGATTGTTGAGTATGATTTTCATTGTTGTAATTGTTGTCAAACACTTCAGAAATATAGGTATTCATGTCAACACTTTCAAATTTGCAAGCTTCTATAGATTTGTATTTCATCAAGTTTACGAGATACCGATTAATCACCAGTCACAAAAGCAATAGCTTCATTGCTTTTGTCAATTGAAGGTATATCAATGTCAAGCAAAATGAAGTCTCCATCAAGTGATTAGACCATCTCACTGTGTTCAGATCGACTCCAGCTCAGTCACAAAATTCATGGCTCGTCAAAAGGCCTTACGGTTTTCAAGATATCGTAGTTTGAAGTATCAAGGGTACTTGAGGTGTGCATCACGGCCATGGAAAAATAAATATTCCTCAAGACAAATTAAATAGTTGGGATATTTTAAATGTTTATTGGGCATATTTATATTTGAAAATTTGATTTCCTTATAGGTGGAATATGGTTCTAACAAAAAGGAAACCATATGCTAAAATAAAGGAGTGACAACCATATCTTTTATTATGTTGTAAAGCTATTTTTATAACTAAGTTGTTGTAAAAAAGGGAGGTGGCCCTTTTATTATGTTGTAAAGCTATTTTAAATAGCTAAGTTGTTGTAAAAAAAGGAGGTGGCCCTTTTATTATGTTTTAAAGCTATTTTAATAGCTAAGTTGTTGTAAAAAGGGGAGGTGGCCCTTTTTAGTTGGAAAAAGGAAGAGGTGGTCCTTTTTTAAAGGAATGTTGTTAAAAGGAGTATTTTTAGAATTTGAGAAAACCTATAAAAGGAGGGACTTGGAGAAGAATTAGAGAGAAGAAGAATTTTAGAGGAAGATTTTAAAGAAAAGTGTGGGAACCATGAGAGAAATTTTGGAGAGGAGTTAGAATATTTTGTAAATGGATTTTTGATAAGAAGACAAAGTGAGTGTTGAAAAGAAAAAGATAGAATTTTTGAGAGAGAATTTTTGTGATGAGAAGAGAGGAATAGTGAGAGAAGTGTGTTGCAAAGGAGGTGCTAGTTTTCTTTCTACTCACAGTTTGATTCTAAGGAAGAATTTCAAATTCAGCAATCAAGTGGAGGCAAGAGACATTCGTGTGTTGGTCTCTACCTATCAAAATCAAAGTCCCAGTTGGAGCTTGGCAATAGGGGTTGGTGCTCTTTCCAGTTGGTGCTGGAGAATCAGGGGTTGGTGCTCCTTCCAGTTGGTGCTGGTAAATTAGGGGTTGGTGCTCCTTCCAGTTGGTGCTGGTAAATTAGGGGTTGGTGCTCCTTCCAGTTGGTGCTGGAAAATCAGGGATTGGTGTTCCTTGCGATTGGTGTCGCTAAAATTTGTAAGTGTATTACATTTTTCAACTGGATTTAGATGGAAGTCTAAACAGTTGTTTGCACCGTGGACGTAGCCAAAAGGTGAACCACGTTATATATTGTGTTGTGAATGATTTTGTGAGATTGCATTTAGTATCTTTCTTCTGCAAGTTAAAATTTTAAGACATACTGATTCACCTCCCCTCTCAGTATTATGATGAGTTCAACATTTTGTGATAGGCTAACTAGAGAGGAAATGAAGATTTAAATATATGAGACCTCTCCCTCCTCCTAAAAAGCTTTAGTAGCTTTCAAATCCAAATACAAATTCAAAAAGAGAGATACATAACTTGTACTCATTGCAAAAAGGATGGTCATTCTGTGAGAAAATGTTGGAAAAGACTATAACAACTTGAGGCAGCAATGAAGGATCACCAAATAGACATCAAGGAACACATTGGAAAAGCCTTAAATGTTCAAGGTAAAGCTGTTAAGAGTTCATAAAAATATTGGGTTCTAGATTCAGGAGCAACCCATCATATGACGTCTTCAAAAAAGTCATTTAGTTCCCTCTACTCAAGCTCCACTTGCAACATTGAAGTTGGTGACTCATCCTTTATCCTTGTCAAAGGAAAAGGTGACATAACCATTGATGGTGGTCATATCAATAATGTTCTCTATGTCCCAGATATTGCTACAAATATTCTCTCTATCTATCAAATTTGTACTTCTACAAAGGGTAAAACAATTCTATTTTCACCAACAGGAGTTGAGATAAGAGACTTTCAAGAACCATACTCCCTAATAGCCAAATATGATATTGATTTTAAATCCTACCTATTTATCTTAAAGGGATTCAAATATTTAGATACAACTCCATATTCTACCAACCTTGATTCACTTGAGCCATCTCCAATAGCTGAGCCTCAATATGATGAAGAACCCATCCTTGAGATAAATGATCAAAATGAGGATCCTACTCTTCAAACTCCAAATTAAAGTCTTTCCAAACCAATTACTTCTTCCACAATGCCAAAATTGACTCGCACCATTTTTCAATAAGCCACACCTTACATCCAAGATCTTCCATCATCTAGACTAAGCCACTTCATGGGTTCTGTTCTTGCTTGTCAGTCCATTTATACTAATCCCCAATCCTTTAAAGAAGCAATAGGTATAAAATAATGGGATGCTGCCATATAAAATGAATTTTCTTCCTTGATCAAAATCAAGAGTTGGGATCTAGTCCCTCTTCTTAAAGGAAGAAAAATGGTTCATTGTAAATGAATTTACCAAACCAAGTATGCAGCTAATGGAACAATTGACAAACACAAAGCTTGCTTGGGAGCTAAAGGCATTGACTATTCTAAATCCTTTGCTTGATCATGCAAAAAAAACAAGTAGTTGCAAAGGCAGAGTACAGGGCAACGGTTTTGGATAATCAGATTGCAGATATCTTCACCAAATCCTTTGCTTCTCCATGCAACATTCAGTCACATGCGAAACTTGGGGTAAGGCAACTATCTTAGAAGAGTATGACAGAGGTTTTAACCTCTCTACTATTCTTCTTCTACTTCTTCTTTTGGAAAAATATTTTGGTTCATATGTTGTACATGAGTACCTAATAAGACATATTAGCGAAACTCATTTTTTTTTGGTGTTCAATAGAGTAAAATCTTCGCTATTCGAAGACATGCCTCTTATTCTTATTCTTATTGAAATATGTTTTTTTCTCATGTGGTTTTTTACCATCTTTTCTATAAGAGTTCATTGTACATGAGTACCTCATTAGGCCTTGTTGCCGAGACTCATATCCTGGTGTTACATTCACCCCTAGTATCACTCAAGGGGGGGTGTTAGAATAAATCTTTGTTCTATTAAGTTCTACTAGGATAGTATTACTTGAGTTACCACTCTTCCATGAGTTAGGTGAACTCTCAGTTTAGAATAGATAATATTTGTGGAGTTGTTGTAATACAACAACTCACATTGATCAACTTTGCTATTTATACAAGTTGATCCCATGGAATAATCAAGCAGTTCTATTATTCTCTTCAAACTTCTTGAATGCTTTGCTTATCTATTCTTGGGAAATTCTAACAATTTCAAAATTCAAAAGGGGAAGTAGCAAGTTTGAAGTCTCATCTAGGTGGCTAGCCCAAATGGTAGGGAGGCCCTGCGCTATATCGCTAGTAGAGAGGAGGTCTCGATATCGAAGCACAATAGGGGTAATTTTACTAAATTTTTTGTTGAGAAAGATATCGCTTCGTGTGGTAGTTGAAATAAGAGCATGTATATTTTAGTTGTTGTGTGGGAAGCTAGCCCACGTAGTGTCCTATCTTGTGCTAGAGCATGAGCCAGCTAGAGGTGGCAAGTTTGGATTGCGGTGGCAGCATTAGCAAAGGCACACAATTTTGAATTAAAAATTATTTTGAATGTATAAGGTATTCAGTTTAATTCTTGACTTTATGGGAGACATAAGGTTTGATTTTTGCATAAATAATTAGGGTCAACATACACCATTATAAATCAGATTTATGTGTGCATTATTAGACAGTGAGTGCATTGAAAATTATTATTTTTACTAGGAGGTATAAGGTGTATGAAGTTCATTTAAAAGTTGTAACTTGTGCCTTGGATAATTAAGTATGTTGGTAATTATTTTATGAAATTAAGGATGTATAAGGTGTATATGTATGAATTAAATGTTGTAATTTTTGTGTAGACACCCAAAAGTAGCACATTTCCACTTCTTACATCATCACGGTTAATTAATGTGCAAAACCATTGAAAATTGCATAAATTGGCCTAAAATCACTATTCATCACCATTAGCCCCTTTGGGCTAGCTAAGCCCTTTCCTACGCTTAACCCTAGGTCCTCATGTGACCTCATGGCAACTCAACTAAGGTTGAAACCTTCACCATGGTCAAAAAGCACTTTATGATTAGAAAGTCAACACTTTTAGTCAAATTATGCTTTATGGCTAATTTCATGATTAATTAGATCTAATCTTGATTTAATTAAACCCTCCACCTCACCTAGTCTACTTTGACTAAGCCTAGCCTTCCACCTCACCTAGCCTAGCCTAGCCTAGCCCTACCACCTTTACACCCAGATATTTCCCCACATCACACACCCCTGGGTCATTAATGCAAGATGGAGACTTTTGCATATAAAAATGATTAATTAATCCTAAGATATTTCAATAAAGGTGAATATTAATTGCAAATGGATATTTATCTATAATCATCATTACTTTTGGATGGGTGAGGGATTCTCTCACCCAACCTCATTTATGACCCAGGACACCTCAGGGGACACCTCTTTGGTGGACACCTCACCATAGCCACCTCATAGGGGACACCTCACCCCCTTTCTCTCACCCTGGCCCACTCTATAAGTAGAAGGCCATTTTCACCATTTTAAGGATCACACTTTTGCATACCAAAACTCTACTGAAATTACCATTGCCATTACATCCATCACATATCCATCACACATCCATTGCATAGCTATCATACAACCATCTTAATCAGCTTGCCTCATGTTTATGACCATATTGTGAGTGAGACAGGTTGACTTCATCATCAGGATTTGCAGCTCAGAAGCTTTTCTGGATAAATTATATCGACAGAACCAATCAGGAGTATCCAGGGACCCTACCTGAGTAATCCGGCTTCAAAAGGGCCGGTTCGCACCTCACACGTGCGAACCTCCCGGTTCGCACCCCAGGAGTGCGAACCTCTGCAACAGGCTCCAGAATCACTCGGACAGGTAAGGATAACTTGTTTTATTGTTTTATGTTGGTTTTTAATAGTTAATTTCATGTTTTGAATAGTTTTATGAGTCTTTTGTCTTCATAAATACGGGGTTTGACTGAGGCAGACCCCCCAATGCACTAATAGAATTTTGTAGGTTTACAGGTCTAGTCAAGCACAAGGAAATATCCAACAAGCGGTGGCTCACGAGCAAGAAGCCCACCTACATCGAGGAACCCACAAAGGACTGATCGTGCTGTCTTTGTACCACACTCCTAAGAGCTTCCTTGGGGAAGGCTCTATTGTAGCCCAAAGGGGTAAAATTGTAAAAGGATATCATCTTTTGTAACCCCTTTTTACAATTATCAATACAATTGCAGTAGGTTCCATAATATTTGAATGAGGTGTTATGGTGTCTTTTTGGTAGTTTCATTCTGGCACGCCCGGTGGGACCCCCACCAAGCTAAATCTTAATCACCTTCTAACAAAAATTGTGGTCTATTTTGTATGGCAGGTAGTTGTCATCTTTGAAGAACACCACAAATCAAAAATGCCCTGAAAAACATCTCAGGCCAAACCACAAAAGGCCCAGACCTAACCACAAAAGGTTCACTGGTGCACCGGTGAGCTTACAAAGAGAGTAGTGAGTACACACTTGGGCGTGTGAATTCCCCAATCTACCTCAAACTACTACTTGATACCCAGGTATTGGTTTAGACACCCACAACCAATGACAAGGTAAGTCAGGGGAGGTTAAAAGCCTCATGTTCCTGGAGTCTGCGTGCTTCCATACCTAGATCCCAAACTATCTCTTGCCACGACGTATGCGAGATTAAAGCGTCCTTGCACTTTTTGACACCAAACCAGTAGTTAATTTGTTTTATGTCATTTCCTTACTATGAGAATTTGTGAGATTTTTATTGTTTTGGTTGTCTTGACATACTCAATTTGGGTTTTTTGGAATTTTTTTGTGCAGGTATCTATACTAAAAACAATCCAGGGACATCAAAATCATCACAGGACTCCAAAATCAGTCAGCTCGGTCTGTGGATCTTGGTTCATAGGTCAGGAGTGTGAACTCCTCAACAGAAGATAGGTTCGCACCTCAGGAGTGCGAACCTTCCAAAATTACATAGTCTTGGACTAGAGAGCAAATTGGAGGTATTTCCACTCACCTGGATGCAGGTTTTGTGCCAAAATATTTCCATTTCCTCTATTTTGAAGCTACTCTAACACATTGAGCTACAAGTTCCACAAAAAATTACACATTCTCGTTTGTCTTAGATCAAATTTTCAGTCATTTCCTAGTTTAAATTCAAATTCCAAAAGCATTTAGCTAGACTTACCTTTTGCAAATCAATAGAGTAATTTTACCTTTTTGTAAACCACTTAATTAGATTTTAATTCACTCGACAATAGCCTAGATTCACTTTTGCACACCAACCAGTAAATAGATTTGCTTCCAAAAGGCATCTTAGCATAGTTTCAATTTTGAAAAGGCATCCTAGAATAGTTTTCTTTTGAAAAGGCATTAATCTAGATTTGCTTCTAAAATAGTACCGCACAAACAAACACCACACACTCACGCTCCAAATTAAATGGTGTAAGGCACTGGGTTTCATCTCCAGTCTGAGTTGGATTTCATCACCAACTCAACACCAGAGTTTGGTGTGGTATGGGCTTGCCCTCCACTGGCTCACCTCCAGATTAGACACCTTATTTCCCCCCACGTGGACCATTCCGGCATTAATACCCGATCGGTCCTTCCCACTTTGAGTGTTGGTTATCCAGAATTCATCACTGGAAGGTACCTTCAGAGTGGGTAGTTTTAGAAAGCCCCTTTACCACAGGGCTTTTCAAATAATTAGTGGGCGTAATTATCATTACTATGGGTGCCTTAAATGTGAGGGTTAAGCGAAAGCATGGGTATGCCGGTAGCACCACATTGACAGCGTGACCTCTCTTCGTGAGAGTTTATTTGACTCATTAGCGCATTTTGAGTCTCCCCCTTTTGGATATCATTTTACTGTACCGTATTCCATCTAGGTAGCCATTCACCCATTGGAAACATAGTCCTATTTTGTGCACCTTTGGGCATTGCAGAAGGTTCTGTGCTACGACATACCTGATTCATATTAGCATATCACCCACTACCCAGATTTTACTACTAGGCCATATATTTTATCATCAAAACACATGAAAAAACCAAAAAGAAAGAACTTTTGCTTTTGAGTCTCAGGAAAAGTGGTTACAACAGCGCATCAAAAGTGCTATAACTCACTTACGGATTGTCTCACAGTTTCATCTCCATGATTTTCACTGCATAGTTTGTTTTTAGGTGGTTTGCACTTCCCAACGTAATCATCCTACACTCAAGCTTATTTCACATGATTCTATGTGAAAAATCTAGCATTCAGGCTACCATACTGATTCACACAGATTTTTTAGCATAGGGAGGGTATACACAACACAAATTTCACCCTCTACTACACTTTTGGGTGGTCCGCACCCCTGGAGTGCGAACCTTTCTGGTCCACACCCCTGACCTACGAACCTATTCTTCAGGTTCTAGACTACACACATAGCACACAGAGGCACTTACTACACATTTTTAGCCTTCTATTTTTCATTCTGGGTGGTCCACACCCCTAGAGTGTGAACCTTTCTGGTCCGCACCCCAGACCTATGAACTTGTTTTTTTGCCACCAGAGAGTATCCCAGTCAGTCACAGATAGTTTTTGAGTCCACCTTTCACTTCTGTTGACTGTTATACCACTTCTTGCATATCTTACCATGTCGGTTACACGTAGTCAGATGCATGAAGCACTTCATCGTGCTACCGAGGCTGCCCAATGGACTATTCTTACTATAGGGGCCTCTTCTTCTCGGACCATAGATCCACCCTTCGAGTCTGAGCAGGTTCCATCCAGAGTTGTGCCTGACCTATTGATGGGGCCTTCCACCCCTAGAGCTAGTACTGCATCCCATATGGCCTCTTCTCCACCATCTCATTTCCTAGATGAGCACCTCGAGGAGCCCCCTCCTTTAGAAGCTCTCTCTTCACCCAATCCCCCATCCACTTTCTGCCCCAATGTCATCTACACCTCTCCAGGCCACCCCATACCAGTTATGGTGGTAGAGGAGCTCACTCCCCCTCCTTCCCCTTCCTTCGCTCATCCTTTCATTGACCATTCTTCTCATCCCCTTTTGGGTGATGATGTCATCATCTCCCAAATTGTCTTGGATATTGTTACCACGGTGCAGTCTATTGGTATGATTTCCACCCCTCCTTCCTCCACACCACTTTCCTCATAGATACCGGTATCTCACCAGGCTTCCTCTAGTCATCCACCTTCATCTCAGCCACCATCTATCGGATCACCTACATATTATTCCCATCCATCATAGAGTTACCGCATGGCTTCATCAAGCCTTACGGACCCCTCTATCTAGGATTTCCCACCATGCACATCCCACACCCCACCCCCACCACCTACTCCCCAGTTCGCCACATTTCCACCTCCCGGTTACCCTCCATTCTCCACCTATGGCCCACCATCTGTACACCCTAGTACTTTTTGGCTACCTCCTCCCCCTTCATATCAACCACCTCCATTGCACTCCACCTACCAAGGCATCCCACCTCGGTATTCCATTCAACCATATTCCTTGTTCGCCAACCCTTCTACTTCACCTCAGTCCTCTTCCATGCCCCCCACTACCTCACAATAGTTTTCCTTTCATACATCCATGTCTATCCCACCCCCTTCTTCCACACCTCCAACCTTTTTCACCACACCACCCATATGGTCATCCACTACTACTGCTCAGGTGCAACCTACTTTTTAGTATGTGCAATAGCAGTAGCAGATGCCCATGCCTAGCCAGTCACCTCCTGGTTACTATGACATGCAACAATAGTAGCATATCCCAATTCCTGGTCCCTCACCTCCTAGATATTATGATCCATCATAGTAACCACCACCCATGTCCCAGGCTCCATACATCTCACCCCATCCATCTCAGGTTCCTGTCCCACAATACCACTCCACAGCTGTACCTACTCCATAGTAGGATGCTTACTATCAGTAGTGGGAAGAGCAACAGCTATGGTATCCCCCACATTTAAATTACGCCCCGACCACATCACAACCACCACCCACTTCCACACCACCCCTTCCATTTCTAGCTCCTCCTGAGACTACCACCATGCTCTCTAGCGATTTTTAGGCTATGCAAGAGCAGTTGCATGCTTTGGATCTACGTACTACTGGTTATGGGCCTCAAAATCCCACATACGATGAGTTGTGCAATGAACCCATTCACCCATCTATTCCTATCCATCCTTATCCTTATAGATTTGAAGTTCCCAAATTTGATAAATTCAAAAGTAAGGAAGATCCTAGAGAGCACCTCAATAATTACCATTTTGCCTGTTACCAATTGCATGAAAGTGATCCCCTTATGCTTCGTACCTTTGCCATGTCACTTGGAGGTCAAGCATTAGATTGGTACAACCATTTACCTCACCATAGCCTCTACACATTTGAGCAGTTGGCCAATATTTTTCTTGAACATTTCGCTATCAACATCAAAACCAAGCTCACCCTGTCTGATGTATATGCTTTGCGCCAGTGGGATGACGAGCCTATTACTAATTTTGTCGCACGTTGGAGAGTGGTCCTTCATGATCTCACTTTCCCTCTCCCACCTTCAGAGCTCATCAAACTCTTTGCCAAGAGTTGTCATAAACAAATTTCCCAAACATTGCAAATACATCAGAGTCGAACATTTGAGGAGGCCATTTCCCAAGCCAAAGTAATCGAGGACATCAAGGTCCACATGAGAAAAATTACATTGCATCAAAAACCACCTGACCCCACCAACTACCACTACAATCACCCTCCATATATCCCACCTACCACACGACCACCACAAACCAATCAAGTTCTTATCAACCCACCGTATCCACCGATGCAAGTGGCATCTATGCAAGCTCCACAACCCACTCCTCCATGCTCCCCCCACAATCAGTATCAAGCCAATCCTCCACTTCTTCCCACTCCACAAACCAACAACCCCCCACCACAACCCAATACCTATCAAGGCCGCAATCCATGACCACCTCGCCCCCCACGCAATTGGATGCCTATTTCTGAACCCATGCCCACTCTATTTCGATGACTTACTAAGGGGGGCCTCATCCATTTACCGAATGTCCAACCACTTGATCCAAATCACCCTTTGCCATGAGATTACAACCCCCAAGCTTTTTGTGATTATCACCGACAACATGGCCATACCATTGATTCATGTCGCATCTTTCGCCATGTTGTCCAAGACCTAATTGATCGAGGCTCCATTCAAGTCTCAAACCCCCTTGCACCACAAAATCAAAATTTGGGGATATTTCAAAATCCCTTACCTAAGCATGGGGGTAATCCACCTCAAAATGATCCATGTCAGGTTAACCACGTCAATCGAGATCCTTCCCAATAGGGTTTTGTGGGTATGATCCACATCGTTACTCGCAATCAACGTTACCCACCCCCTACCACCACTCAACAACCTTCCACATCACAACAACCTCTAGTCACAACTTCCATCATTACACCACCAGTCCCTCCACCTTCTCCATAGAATGTTATCACCATCCATGGTAGCCTTTCTCATCAGCTCCACACCACCCCTGCGCGGTTATCCATTTATGACCTCTTGCAACAATCCCAACCTCACCGTGAAGCCCTCGATTCTATCCTTCGCTCTCTCGATCTTGACACCCAGAACGTAGATTCCTTTGCCAACTTTGTTGGCAATGTTCAGATATGCTTACAACCTTCTATCAGCTTCCATGACCATGAAATTATAGAAGTTGTAGGCGAGGGAGCGGATCCTCCATTACATATTCAAGCCTCCATCAACGTTGTTACCTATAAGCGTGTTCTCATTGATACTGGTTCCTCTATCAACATCATTTCTACCATAGCCTTAAACCACCTTCGTCTTCCCCCATCTCATCTTGCTACACCATCCATGGATCTTCGAGCCTTTGATGGCTCTATGCATCCCACCATTGGCACTATTGTCTTACCCATCAAGGCAGGTGTCAAAACCATTTCCACCCTCTTCCATGTTATCGAAGGCGAGATGCAATACAATATCTTGTTAGGATGACCTTGGATTTGGGACATGCAATGCGTCCCTTCCACACTTCATCACTACATCAAATATGTCCATAATGGATTAGTTCATTGCATCCCCATCGATGGTGATCCCTTTGAATTCTGCAACATCATCAACCTTCCCCCTGGTCCATCCTTGACATCTACACAATTCACCCACATCCCCCATCGTACGCTCACTAACACTTATCCCCCATCATCACAACCACCCCCTACCCCCAACCTAAGCAATGTGGCCTCCACTTCATCCACTCTGCCTCAACCTCCACCATGACCACCAACCCCTAATTTCTCCCATGCTGCTTCATCATCCTTCACACCACCACCATTTACCTTTTCTACTATGCCAACCCCACCACCCTCATCCAATACCACACCCATCCTTCCCACACCACCACCATCCACTCATCGCTTTGTACCATGGTCTTCTTAAGTGCACGTGGTTTCCCATCCATCCACTCCCTCTCCTTCACCTCCATCCCAATTTCAACATGCTAATCATCCTATTGTTGGATCTCCCACTGAATGTTATGAGTGGGCACAATGTGCTTCTCGACTTGATGCGGAGTTAGCCCAATCCACCTACATGGATACCCATCCCCCATCCAACACTCCCCCTTCACCTGTTGCACCATCACCCTAACCACATAGGGGGTCCTCCCCTCCACTCATGCATACTAATCCTCCCCATGTTTCCATCCACATGACCGCACCTAGCCCTGGCGAGTATCACATTACCGATTCACGCGTTTCACCATCCAATTTCCAAACCACCCATGATTTTGGCTGACCTCATGATGTGCCCTTGACTATTGGGGTTGTCGTTCCTCTTGGTCCTCCCAATAATTCCATGAATTTTGTTTATGGAGGCCTTGATTCATCCGTGCTACCACCAGCACCTCCTTTACCACAAACCAGATTTTATGGTAATCTTAATCACATGTCTAATCCTCTTTTTGCTTGGCAATATCTATGTCGATACAATTGGCATGGGTATGGCCTTGGGAGATACGAATAAGGATGTCATTCCTATATTAGTCCTCCCACTCACCTTCCCATAGATCACTTTAGAGTCGGTTACAATCCCACCACCATTCACACTCTTGAGCATGAATTTCAACATCTAAATCTCAATCCTCCCAACCTCTTGCCTAATGAGGAATTTGAACCTGCCATGCCATCAGAGAGCTCTTCTCCTCATTCTACCATTGACATACCATCCACATTATTTCCACCCTCGCCACCCCATGAGCCTCTTTCCCCATAAGAAGTCGACACACTGATCTATCACTTCACCTACCTCACCGTTGATGAACCCCCGCGATCCATCCCCACCTATCGATTCATCCCTACCTGTCAATTCACCCCTGCCTATCGATTCATCCTCACCTATCGACTCATCTTCCCCTCCCTCTCTAGCCTCATCCTCTCCACCTACTATTCCTTTTTTCCCAAGGTATAAAACCATCCCATCTCGATGCCAAATCACTCGCACACCTTCACCCCCCATAGTCTTGAATCCAGGTCACCACCAACCCATTCTCGATTTCTTCCTATCCTCTTTCGACTCTTCCAAACCTTCCTCCCCCACCTCATCCATTCATAGTGCATCGGTCAACATGATTTCCATTGACCTTTATGCTCCCCTTCACTACCCAAACCAACCTAATTACACCCCACCTCCCATTAATGATTTTTTTGACTTTGATGATATCTCCTCCCCCCATCTACCATTGATTTCCTCCCCACACCCCACATGATCCACTCTGCTAGTGCACCATTACCTACCAACCCACCCCACATCCCATGGATTCATAATATATATTTTTATCTCGATGATGAATTCCTCACCCCTGACTCCATTGATGACCTCCATCTCATCCCCATCCCATCACAACTTCAAGATGGTTCTCACATGCTTGTTGAGGACACCATTGAAGTTGACATTGGCAATGATCCCGACCATCCTCACATCGTCTACCTCACCGCCAGCCTCATGGAAGAAGAGCGGATCCTATACACCAATTTCCTCTACTACTACATTAAGGTATTTTCTTGGTCTTATCAGGATATGTCGGGCCTCGATTCATCCCTCGTGGTGCACAACCTTGTCCTCGACACCAATGCCAAACCTATGCGACAAAATTTGCATCGCATGCACCCTACTATGGCCCTTATGGTAAAAGGAGAATTACAGAAACTCCTTGATGTCGATTTCATTGTCCCCATTGACTACCCGGAGTGGGTTTCAAACATGGTTCCCATCGAAAAACCCAAGGGGGGTATCCGCATTTGCATCGATTTTAGGGATCTTAACAAAGCTTGTCCCAAGGACAATTTTCCACTCCCTAATATCGACACTTTGGTCGATGCTACAGCCGGACATGAAATACTATCACTCATGGATGGTTTTTTAGGTTACAATCAAATTCGTGTCAATCTAGCGGACCAACACAAGACCGCTTTCACCACCCCCTGGGGAATTTTTGTTACAAAGTCATGCCTTTTGGCCTCAAGAATGTTGGGGCAACTTATCAATGCACCATGACTTATATTTTCCATGATCTCATGCATAAAACTCTTGAAGACTATGTAGATGATCTTATTGCTAAATCCAAAATCCATGGTCAACATATTGCAGATCTACGACAAATATTTGATCACCTCTTAGAACACAATGTTCGATTGAACCTGAATAAATGTGTCTTTGGTGTCACCACTAGAAAAATATTAGGTTTCATCGTATCCCAATGAGGCATTGAAGTCGATCCCACCAAAGTCCAAGCCATCATTGACATGCCCCCCTACGAACCTCAAGCAGTTACGCAGCCTCCAAGGATGAATCCAATCTATTCGATGATTCATCACCCAGTTGTCCGACAAATGTCAACCATTTAATCATCTATTACAAAAGGGGGTCCCATTTAAATGGGATAGCAAATGTCAAGCCACTTTTGATGACATCAAAACCTACCTTACATCACCACCCATTCTCATCCCACCTCATCCAGACCATCCATTTTACCTATACGTCTCCGCTACTGATGTTGCATTGGGTATACTCCTCACCCAAAAGAATGAGAATGACAAAGAGCAAGTGGTCTATTACATTAGTCACACTCTAATTGATTATGAAACATGGTATGCATACATGGAGAAACTTTGTCTTGCCATTGTTTTTTCCACCTAAAAGTTGTGACATTACATGCTCAATCACACTACCTACGTAGTTGCTCATGACAATCCACTTCGCTACATGCTCAGCAAAAGCTACAACAACACCCACACAACCAAATGGATCATGCTCCTCATAGAATTTGATCTCAAATTTATTATCCAAAAGTCCATCAAGGGCCAAGTCATCGCTGATCAATTAGCTGAGGCCCCATTACCAAATAATGCACCAGTGCTTATTCAGCTTCCAGATGATTCAGTTTTTCACATAAGTGAAGTCGAAGAACCTGTAGAGCCTGAATCAACTATCGAACTGACTCTTTTCTTTGATGGCTCCCAATGCACACATGTTGGGGGTGCAGGAATAGTATTTTTCATACCGCAAGGGGAGCCCCTCCCCTTCTCTTTTAAGTTAGGCTTTCCATGCACCAATAACAATGTTGAGTATGAAGCTCTTATCCTTGGCTTGAAGCAAGCACTCTCCATGCATATTCATCGCCTAGACATATTTGGATATTCCCTCCTCATTGTCAATCAAATCAAGGGAGAGTGGCAATGTCATTGCCCAGTCTTACAACAATACAAGCAGGTTGTCAAAGATCTATTGGCTAAGTTTGAGTGGTATGACATCACCGCTACCCCACGATCCACAAACCACTTTGTCGACACCATGGCCTCTCTAGGCTCACTCATCCCACAAAACCCACTTTTTGACACCACTCACGTGTCCATTCACACCCTTCTTCATTCAGCCATTTCCAACAAACCACCTCCTCATGACGATGGCATCAATATCGTCGAAGCCACACCGCATGACCCATGGTTTTCCCAAGTTAAGGATTACATCAAGCTCGACATCATACCACCTGATATCAGTCATACTCATAAATGAGATTTTAAATTGTGTGCCATTCGCTACACATTGCTAGGTGATATCCTATATAAGCGAAGTTATGATGACATATTACTCCGTTGTCTTGAGCCTTTTGAAGCCCAACGCATTACTCAAGAAGCTCATGATGGTACTTGTGGTGGCCATTTCAGTGGCATGGCTATCACCAAATGTATTTTATGAATGGGTTATTATTGGCCAACCATGGAGCATGACTATTGTGCTTATGTCAAAAAGTGTGTCAAATGCCAACATCACGCCAATCTTACACACTTACCCTCTCAGGCCCTACAACCCATTCAATCTATCTGGCCATTTTCACAATGGGGCCTGGACCTTATCGATAAAATCACTCCTGCCTCATCCAACAACCATAAATTCATCATCACCGCCACTGAGTATTTTACCAAGTGGGTGGAGGCTGTCCCATTAGTCCAAAAAATAGGTGCCAAAATCGTCGATTTCATCACACAACACATCATTTGTCGTTTTGGCATCCCATCAAAAATCATCTCTGACAATGGTACACCATTCAAGAATAAGAATGTGCATGCTTTATGCAACAAATTTAATATCCAACACAACTTTTCTACTCCATATTACCCCCAAGGTAATGGTCAAGCTGAAGCAACTAATAAAACTATCATCACCATTCTTCGCAAAACCATTGCAGATTCACACCGTGATTGGCACAATCAAATACCTTTAGCTTTATGGGCATATCAGACCAGTATTCATACTCCAACTGGGGCAACCCCATTCTCTCTTGTCTACGGTGTAGAAGCCATCATGCCATTGGAACTCAAAATACCATCTTTAAGGGTATCTATGCAAGAATTCATTGATGATGACACGACTCATCAAGCCCGATTAGATCAATTGACCCTTTTATATGAATGCCACATTCATGCCATTGAACACATGCATGTTTATCAAGATCACCTCCGACATGCCTATAATTCTAAGGTACACCAACATGAATTTCAAGTTGGAGACTTAGTCCTCAAAGAGAACCAACAGATCACTAGCCAACCATGCCATCTCCATGACAAATTTGCACCAAATTGGCTAGGCCCATACATGGTTACTCACAAATTTGGATCTGGGGCATATCATCTAGCTACCTTGGAAGGAATAGCCGAGCTTGAGCCCATTAAAATTATTCACCTACGAGCATTTTATGCCTAGTTGTAGGCATTACCGCTCATCACTACTTGTGTACATATGTATATATATAAAAAAAACAAAATAAACAAAAATGCTTTCATATTTTTATAGTTCGATGACACTAATGTTATTTGCATACACATCCAACTCTGCTCACTTCATTTCTCCCCCTTTCTTTCTTTCTTCTATGAATGGATGTTGTATGGTCACGCTTCGAGCGGCTACATACCTTCCATTTTCCCCTTCCTTCTTTTCCTTCTCTTCCCCTCTTATGTTCTTTTCTTCTAAGTTACTCATTACTGTTGTATGGTCACGCTTCGAGTGGCTACATACCTTTAATGGGTTTCTCTTTATTCTCTTTTCCTTTTTCTAATATCTTCTTCTAAGTTACTCATTACTGTTGTATGGTCACGCTTCGAGTGGCTACATACCTTTAATGGGTTTCTCTTTATTCTCTTTTCCTTTTTCTAATATTTTCTTCTAGTTACTTGCCAATGTTGTATGGTCATGCTTCGAGCGGCTACATACCGTTGATAAGTTCATGTCTTCTTTTTCTTCTCCATTTTCCTCTTCTTCTTTCTTACATCCTTCATTTTCACACCACTCCATTCCATGCCCCATTCCATTATCTATAATACTGGGGCACCCTTGTATATAAATACTTACTTTTTGCACCCATGTAGGCATCTGCATATATTCATTGTAAATAACATGCGAAGGGAATTAAAAATGCACATGCTAGCATGTCCGATTGATGTCCAACACCCCTTTTAAGGAAACCAGATTAGAGCTACATTTTGATTGCTTCGACCACAAATAGTTACATAATCAACCACCATCCAATGTTGGCACATTTCAGAAATACTTTTAGACTTCCCTTGGTCACCTTGCTCTCTTTCTTGGACTTACATGCACGTCTTACATATTAATAACATTCTGGAAATGAAGTTGATTACGTTGCATGCCAACTGTTGCTTAGCAAAAATTACTCCACTTATTACATCATTTACATGATTTCTCATGAACCGGATGACCAAAAAAAGGACAAGCTTCCCCCCTCATTTGAATAAAATTCCCTTGCTCCACAGCTAATCTGAGCAAGTATCCCAAAGAAGCATACTCATAGAAAAATCCCTTGCTCTTCAGCCAATCTAAGCAAGTATCCCAACAAAGCACAAGAAATTCAAATCCTTTGCTCTACATTTAATTTGAGCATATATATTGTAGATTAAAGATACAACGCCAAACAGAAATAAAGAAATCACAATAAAGGAATGCAGAACAGTTGTACAAAATGAATGATTTTTATTAATCAATGGAGTTTAGAAACTCCTTTTAAGTACAACAGGGCCTGTAACCCTTTTAGTGATACAAAGTTACAATTTGTGCTAGGGTTCTCAGAAACCCTAGGCGGCACAATGTGGTGGCGTCTCAGAAGAATGTATCCTTAACCTCAACGAGAATGAGTGGGCTTCGTTGTATCCTTTGGCTCGGACCACTCCGAGCTAAGCAGTTGCTATCAACAAATCAGATCTACCACTAGAATCCTGCACACATTAAAATTATCAAAGAGTTAGAAACTAATAAGAGGGCTCCATTGTGTGAGCCCTCGAAGCGATCTAAAACCCTAGATTTATGAAATAAAAATAAACAGAATGCGAGAATTCAACGCGATTAATACATAAAGAAAGATTACTTGCTTTAGACGAATCTATACCTTTTCCTGTTAACGCGGTGAGACCGGGCGGCGGCGATGGATGCGGCGAAAGGGTTTAGTTCAGACTTAGGGCCGTAGAAGACTCGAGAAGACTCGGGATTAACGGCAATAGCCAACTCCAGGACTTAGATAGGGAAGATAAGTAGGTTTAGCCGAAGAGATAGATAGGGTTTGAGCCATCAAGGTGACTCAATTTATAATCTACTCTTAGGGCACACTTTAGGGTTTTAACGACACTTTGAACGTGTGGCTAAGATTAAAGTGGATCCAAGGGTAGAGAATAAATCTAGGTTGTGAAACGGATTAAGATGGATGGACGGATGAGATTAAATGAAGGATGGACGCTAGATTAAATCACTTAAACTTTATTTATATATATATTAAATATATTAAAATATTAAAATATATATATAAATATTAATTTAAATAAATTTGGGGATGAAAAATGGCGGGAAAAGTGAAATTGGGCCAAATAATGGTGGGAAAGTGTGGATTTGGGCCAAATAATGGCGGGAAGGATGGATGGCTGACACGTGGCTGGCGAGGAAGGTATAGATGACTTACAAGTGGCTGGATTTTGGTGTCTACGAGATGCCCCTTTTGAGCTGCTTTGTGTGAAGACACAATGTAGCACAAAAACTTAAGACACTGAAAATCTGGATCAGACGCAACTCTCTCTCAAGACTAAAGCACAACTTTGAAGACCAAAGAATAAAAGAATATTTAAAATTTTTCAGCTTACCCCCTCAATTGGCGAGCGAGAATGGTTCTCACAAGCCAATTGGAAGAAATTCGGAAGATAATGAACCGTTTTTGCCCCAACGGTGAAAAAAAAGGGTTGGTGCATGCACCATCTGTTTATGTCCCAACAGAAAAGGGGTTGGTGTACAAACCAGAAAAGAATATGATTGAAGACGATATGAGTGATGTGAAAGATGGACCGTTTTCTGCCCCAACGGTTATAAAGGGATTTTTGCCAAACTGTAAATTCCATGATCATGTAAGATGAATTCCACTATAGGAAAATTAGAAATTGATAACGGATGCCCCAACTCCTGTGTGTGAATCCATACTGTTGATGAAATTGCCTTGTTGGCGCCATTGATATGCGAAGATGAAAGATGCATGAAAGAGTCCAGAACTCAGAGATGCTCCTAGTGACTGTATGGATAATTCCTCGGGTCGGAACCAATCAACCTAGGTAGCCACAATCTCTAGCAAGACTTAAAATAATGACGATATGAAAGATTGTCCATGTTTAAGGCCCCATGAACTAGGCCATCAATGACAACTGTTGAGCAAATTAATCTTGGTATGAGGTCACTTGAAAAGTAGAATACCCAAAATTGATTTCCAATTTTCAAACAGTGAAATAATTGATGATGATAAATGGTAAGTGTCCTTATGGTGGTTTAATCCTCTTACCGAATTGCATGGATTCAAATCGCTGCAATCGCCAAGGTGATAGAATATACCACTAGATACGAGGTTTACTTTAATTTGATTTGGCAAAAATATGCATGATGAAAGAAGAATGAATGAAATTGACGATAGATCAGAAGAATTGATGAATGTGGTTAATTTTGTGAAGGTTTTGAATATTTTTAACCCAATTTGTAAAACAATGATGAATGATGCGCTTTTTGAGAGAAATGACAAAATTTGTGTCCAAAGCTGTTGTAACCTTCACAAAATGTTTTATTATGATAAGAAGAATGGATGAATGCAATTTGATGAAATTTGGAGGAGGTAAGCTTCAATTTTGTAGGTTTTGTTCCTTTATTCAATACTGACACCAAACGCCGGTCTGCGTTTGTGGTTGGCAAAGACGCCCGTCGGTGTTTAGGCGCTCTGCAGACGCGGGACTGCGTCTGAATCCGCCATGAAATGCCCTACTGCGTTTCGGGGCACCAAAATCAGCTATTTAAACAGTTTCAGCGAGAATTTCGCTCATTTGTGCGTTCGAGCTTAAGAGAAGTGCGTACGAGGGAGTGGAGTGAAGTGGAGTGAAAGGTTGTGTGGGAGAGTGAAGCACGCGGGAGCTATGGCGGAGATGGGAGCGGACGCGCCGGTGCGGCCAGTGAGGTATTTGTTCATTTAAGCAAGTACTTATTATGTGTTTTTTTTTTTTTGGAAAAATTTGTAACAAATTTTTGTTTTGTTGTTTTGCAGCTTAGGGTGTTAGAGGCACGACACCGATTCTCCCCTATCATTCCGGGGATGAGGAGGTCGTTGTCCCGAGCGGAAGGGAGATATTGGAGCGGTGGGACTAGCTGAGGCAGCCCGGTTGGAGGTAGTTCGGGCGGATGAGGGGTACCTCTAGGCACACCACTAGGTCTAGGGCTCCTACTAGGTCTTAGGGGTCCTCTTTTGATGGTTAGCTTAGTGCTTAGATGCACTCTTTATGAGCCTTGGTGCTCTATTGTATATTGTAGCCTTTTGGCATTCATTGTAGAGTTTGACCTTTATACATATATATATACATGGCTTTTATTTATTTGGTGTTTTACTCTCTTTTGTGTGAATGCCTATGTTTTTGTGATGCATGTTTTTATATGTTTTAATGTTTTTGATGCATATGTGATGGAATGGAATGCAAACTTATAGATGATTAATGCGAGACTAAGTATATGAAATATGCACTAAGAAGCACTCATACTTTTAGATAGTTAGATTTAGCAAACTGTTATCATAATTGTTTAATCAGGGGCACCGAACTTGGTGGCTTGTGAATGGATGACGTATGGAATGACATGAATATGGAAGAAGATATGGAGGGTGATATGGAGGTTGATATGGAAGACTGTTTTACAAAGACTCAAACATGCTAGTGGTATCAAACAAACTTACTAACACTTGCCTAATTCAACTAGGACCAAATGTGTGTGCATGCGAGTTCATTAACCAAATCAGAAGCATGGTAGTGACTCTAGGCAATCAAAAACTTGTGTGTGTGCAAGTGTGTTCATTAACCTCATCTTGCATAAATTAGGTAACCCTTGTTATGGAGAAGACCCCGAAGCTAGTTTGTCCGTATGAGCATTGAGAGGTCTCTTTTTGAGGAGAGACATGTCGCCACGCAATGAGTATACTCCACTTGCCGAGTCAAGCGTCTATAGCCCCGGTGAAGGTTAACTCCATAGTCCATGTTGTTTTTGACCTTTGTAAGCCTTTGGGATGACTACCTATCCGTCATGTGGACAAGTAGTACGATCCTTACAACTTATTTGGGATCGGTGGTGTGTGAAAAATGTTCATTTCCTTAGAGCTTTGGGGAATCGGATTCTCAGCCGAAGTATGATGAGAATTTTACCCTATCCTTACTACTCTGTTTATATTTATATTTTGTGATTGCTTGTGATAGTGGTAAGAACCACTGTTTTATGGACTATGTTTGCATGATAGGACAAACGAGGATTACCCTTTTCACTTCAAGGCACAACCCAAGGATGGTGTTATCTCTCTTTGACACAAGATGTTTTTAAGATGTGAAAATGTGATAGGTTCAAGACCGCTTTTGAAATCATTTCCCAATACTCAAGATTTTATTTAGTGTAATTTGTGATATGGCCCTAGAGAACTTTGACATGCATTTCGAAGTTTGCTTAAAACACTAGGAATGGATGAGTGGTTGAAAACATTTTGGCAATGTAAATATGTGCAAATGGAAAATGGGTGTACGAATGACAATTCGGTTTGATGGATTTTATGAAGGTGCCCCTGATTAAGGCAACATGACTTTTGCTTGACCAAATTTTATATCCAAAAGATAGAATGGTCTCTAACATGATATGCAACTATGGCTGAAAATGAAATGTTATGGTTTTCAATGAGATGTATGCACATGAAATGCAATGTTTTTGAATGAGATGTATGCAACTAACAATGAAATGCAAATTCTTTTTATTTTATTTGTTTTTTTTTTTTTTTGTTGTACAAGCCATGTATATATGTACATATAAAATTCAAACTATGCGTAGAATGCCCTCAAGTGTATAACATTAAGTGGTTCGGGTTCTTCCTCTCCCTCTAAAGCTGGCAAGTCTATAAGTTCCATTACCCACTCTTTCGGTGACCATATATGGACCTAACCAATTAGCCGCGAATTTATCTCGAAGATGCGGCAATGCATTGGTGTTTTGTTGATTCTCTTTAAGGACAAGATCCCCTACTTGAAATTCTCTTAGATGAACTTTGGCATTGTAAGCACGTTTCAATCGGTCTTGATAAACTCGCAAATGCTCTAAAGCATTGATTCATTTTCATCTATGAGTGTGAGTTGATCAAGACGTGCTTGTCTAGCAGTATCATCATCGATAAATTCCTGCAAAGAAATTCGCAAGGAAGGGATCTCGAGCTCAAGAGGCATGATTGCTTCAGCTCCATAGACCAAAGAAAATGGCGTTGCCCCAATGGGAGTTATGATGCTTGTTACGTAAGCCCATAATGCTAAGGGGATTTGTGTATGCCAATCTTTATGATTTTCTTTAACAAGTTTCTTAAGAATAGCAATTATGGTCTTATTGGAAGCTTCGACTTGTCCATTGGCTTGTGGGTAGTAAGGAGTTGAGAAACTATGTTGGATATTATACTTTTCGCAAAGAGCTCGAACATCCTTATTCTTAAAAGACTTGCCGTTATCAGAAATAATTTTAGAGGGAATACCAAAACGACAAATGATATGGTGAAGTATAAACTCCACAATTCTAGGACTGTCGATCCTGGTTAGAGGAACAGCGTCAACCCACTTTGTGAAGTATTCGGTGGTTGTAATGATGAAAGTATGTTGTCTGAAGAGGCGGGTGAAATCTTGCCAATTAAATCGAGACCCCATTGTGAGAAGGGCCAAAGGCTTTGGATGGGCTGTAAAACTTGTGATGGTATATGGGTTAAATTAGCGTGTTCTTGACACTTTTTACATTGTTTAACATATTTGCAACAATCTTGTTCCATAGTGGGCCAATAATACCCCATACGTAAAATACGCTTCGCAATGGCCATTCCACTAAAATGACCACCACAAGTACCATCATGGGCTTCGACAATAGCTCTATGTGTTTCACCTGCTTCTAGACAGCGGAGGAGTACTCCATCATATCCACGTTTATACAACACATCCCCCAAAAGAACAAAACGAGCTGCCTTTTGCTTAAAACAGCGGCGGGCAGTTCGAGACAAATCAGATGGGAGTGTTCCAAACTTGAGGAAGGCTACTATCTCACTAGACCAAGGCTCATATGGATCCGAATGGATAAAGCAAACATCTTTTTCATCCTTAGACTCAGCACGGACAATTGCGGACTTAGAGATTGTGGAAATGATTAGGGGTTGTACCTCTCCAAGGGAGTCCTTTGGAATCAATGATCCAAGAGAGGCCATGGCATCCGCAAATCTATTAGTCGAGCGAGGCAAACTAGTGATCTCATACCAATCAAACTTAGAGAGCAACTTCATTGCTACATCATGATAAAGCTTAATGGTAGGTTCTTTGGCTTGGTATTCTCCTGTAATTTGTTTAACCACGAGTTGAGAATCCCCAAATATCCGAATACGCTTAATGCTCATAGCTATGGCTGATTGAAGACCTAAAATTAAGGCTTCATACTCTGCTGTATTATTGGTGCATTGGAAGTCTAGTTTGAATGATAAAGGGATGGGAATCCCTTGAGGTGTATGAAACACAACTCCAGCGCCTTGACCTTTCGCGCACTTAGAGCCATCAAAGAATAGCGTGATGTCAACATCTTCCTCCGGAATGATGTCCTCTTCTTGTTCAGTGATAGCAAATACCGAATCATCTGGGAGCTCAATAATCAAAGGATGATCACTAGGTAGTGGAGCTTCCGCAAGTTGATCGGCTATAACTTGACCTTTAACAGATTTTTGGCTAATGAATTCAAGATCGAATTCGGTAAGCAACATTATCCATTTAGCGGTACGAGTGTTATTATAAGTGCGAGACATCATATAACGCGAGAGGGTTTTCTCTAGCTATGACATATGTTGTATGGCTAAGCATATAATGACGAAGTTTCTTAGTGGCAAAAACCACTTGCTAAGCACAACTTTTCCACATAAGCATATCGGGTTTCATAGCTTACCAATGTTCGAGCTAATATAATAGACAGCTTGCTCACGATTTTGTTCATTCTTTTGTGCAAGCATTGTCCCTAAGGCAAAGTCCGTTACTGAGATATAAAGATTGAAAGGGACCCCTGGACGAGGCGGAGCTAAGACTGGCGGAGACGCTAAGTACTTCTTGATGTCATCAAAGGCTTTCCGACACTCATCTGTCCATGAAAATTGTACCCCCTTTTGTAGTAGGTGGCAAAATGGCCTACATTTATGAGAAAGTTGTGCAATAAAGCGACGGATTGAATTAATCTTTCCTTGCAAACTACGCAACTCCTTCAAATTAGTTGGGGGACACATTTCCATAATGGCTTTGACCTTGTTTGGGTCCACCTCAATACCTCGTTTAGAGATAATAAAACCTAGGAGTTTGCACGAGGTAACACCAAAGACACATTTCTTAGGGTTCAACCTTACTTTATGCTCTAGAAGTCTATCAAAAACTTTTCCAATACATCAAAATGCTCTTGTCGAGTTTTAGATTTTGCCAATAAATCATCCACATAATCTTCGATAATCTTATGCATATAATCATGGAAAATATAAGTCATGGCTCGTTGATAGGTTGCACCTGCGTTCTTAAGGCCAAAGGGCATCACCACTGTAACAAAAAGTTCCCCAAGGTGTGGTAAATGCTGTTTTGTGTTGATCTTCAGGGTTTATTCGAATCTGGTTGTATCCTGAAAATCCATCCATGAGCGAAAGCATTTCATGACCAGCGCAGGTATCGACAAGAGTATCAATGTTTGGAAGAGGAAAGTCATCCTTAGGACACGCTTTATTTAGATCTCGAAAATCGGTGCAAACACGTATTCCCCGTTAGGCTTGCGAACGGGTACCATGTTAGAAAGCCACTCGGGATAATCAATCGGGACGACAAATTTAACATCCAGAAGTTTTGAATCTCCGATTTAACTATGAGGGCCACGGTAGGATGCATTTTCCTAAGTTTCTGTTTGAGAGGTTTAGCATCTTTTTGTAAGGTGAGGTTATGGACAACCAAATTAGGGTCTAGGCCTGGCATGTCTTTGTAAGACCATGCAAATATCTCCTTCTTCCGCTTGAGTAGAGCAATCATTTGCTCTTGTTCCTCTGATAGACTTTTAGCCGGTTTCACAATTTGGGTGCCATCTTGGTCCGGACTAAGGTCTACATCGATAGTTTCTTCAATAGACATGTGGGAACCTTCCTCAAGGTGATGGGGAGTAGGGATCGGATTTATGTCATCTAAAATGTCATCGAGGCTCCTGTGCCTTGCTCTCGTCTATGTCTGCTGGAAGACCTCGGCTTAGAAGATGAAGGTGAATGTGGAGGTGAAGGAGGAATGTAGTTGGCGGAAGCCCTTAACAATTCCTCGGAAAGGATGAACTACGAAATAGATGGAGGAGATGAAATCCGATCCATGTCAATCTGGTTTGGGTTGATCGGGATTGGCTTATCCGGATCATATGGATTATGGAGCGGGGTGAATAAGTCTTCAAAATTCATTGTCGACTTATGGAAGAAAGGATGGGCGGAATGGAAGGGAAAACCGGTGAAGACCTCGGAAGACCTGAAATGCAAAACAACATAGTTTTTCAGTTTTTTTTTTTTTTTTTTGTAGTTTGTTTTTTTTTTTTTTTTTTGTAGTGGTGAAAACCACTATTACACACATACATAAAGCAATAAAGTATTTTTATATATTTTGATTTTTTTTTTTTTTTTTTGGGATTTTTTTGTTTTTTTTTTTTTGGTAGTGGTGAAAACCACTATTTTAGTATATACATATAATACAGGTTTGGATTATGGCTTATGGATGTGGCGGAGGGGTGGTTCACCTCGTTCTTGTGGAAGAAGCAAGCGAAAGATGGCCTCTTGGAGAGGGAACAATTGGAGATAAAACTCGTCTTGTTCAGTGAGGGGAACAATGGGCGCCGACTCTTCTTCAGATTCATCACCATTTGACATGACGTCAAATTCTTCATAGGCTTCATCTTCGGATTCGTCGGGGTGGAGGATTTCTTCTTTCGAATTAAGATTAATGCTTTGAAAAGCTTGTTCAAAAGAAGAAAGGGATGGAAGTGGTTGGTAGCCCAGACCAAAACGCTCGGTGGGTCTACGGTATGGCATATCGATGCGTTCAGTTACCCCTTGCTCGTATCGACCTAGGCCAAATTGCTGCCAATTATGTCTGTGGAAATAGCGAGAGGGAAAACCCTCCATCCTTTCGATATTGGCGGGGATGGATGCTTGGGTTCTAGTATGGTGGTAGGACTAGAAGATGACTCTATTCCCCCATATACAAAATTAATGGAATTTGGCATAGAACCCATGTTATAAACCGATCCAATGGATAAATGTTGGTCATGTGGACGACCAAAATCTTTAGCTTGTTTGCACATTGAACGGTGTGATGTGGACATATTGGATGGCATACTCACCAATACTTGCATCAGTTAGATGGACCTTGACTTGGGAGGGAGATGGACTAGATGATGGAATAGAAGAATGTGGGATAGAAGAATTGGAAGGATTTGGTTGGGTTGATGCTTCATGACTTGTGAAACATCGGTGGTGATGGTTGGGAAGATGGAGGAATAATAGGTGATGTTGAAGAAGGTGTAGAAGAAGGGGGTAATGACGTGGAAAGAGATGATTGGTCATGGCCACATGTGCATGTGGTCACCGATGAAGAAGAAGGAAGATTAGGAGATGAAGAAAGTGGTGAATGAGATGGAATAGCGGAAGAGGAAGATGGTTGCGATATGATGGGTAGCTCCTCGGGAATGGGAGCTTTAGAAGAAGATGGTATAGAAGAAGTAGATGGGGTCAAGAAAAGATGAGTGGATGGCAACACAATCTCATAAGGATTTGAGACATAGTTGCAATGTTTGAAGGGTTCGGTGTCGGCGGGTACACAATGAACATGTCCCTCATATACATACTTCAGACATTGATGCGGTATAGAAGGGACACATCTCATCTCCCTAAGCCAAGGCCGTCCAAGCAATACATTGTATGCCATGGACCCTTCCAAGATGTGAAACAAGGTATGCAAAGTTCGGGCCCCTACCTCAATGGGCAAGATAACCGTGCCAACCGTGGAAGATAAAGCATCATTGAATGCTTTAAGAGTAAAAGTCGACTTGGTGATAAGGGATGGCGACAACTCTAGATGACTCAACGCCGATGTTGTAATGATATTGATTGAGGAACCGATGTCAATTAAGACTCTCTTGAATGGCTTGTGATCGATCTTGGCCATGATATGCAGTGGAGGATCTATACTTTCCGTTGACAAAGGTTTGATTTCAAAATCATAGAAAGTGATGGAGGGCTCCATGCATGTTTGAATACTCCCCACAAAGTTGTTGAAGGCATTAGTATCTTGAGTTTGAAGCTCGATTGACTTTAATATTTCCATTAATGCCTCTCTATGCGGGGGAGATTGTTGAATGAGGTCATAGATCGATAACTTGGCGAGAAGCCATTTTTAAAGCTGGTAGTTAATCGGCTACTCAATGACATGATGGGTCGTTGGCATTGAGTAGAATGATTTAGCGGTTGTTGAGAAGTACTAGCACGTCGTTGGGTCACTTGTTACAGAGGTGGGCTGGGAGTTTGTACAGGTGGTTGTGGTTCAGCCTGATTTGGTTGGTTCGCCCTTTGACCCTGGGTTACTACGTTAATAGTACCCACAAAACCTTGGTATTGTTGTACATGGTTGACTTGATTAGGAGGAGTTACCTGAGTTACTCCCCATGAAGTTGTTGGAGCTTCCTCTCGATGTGGAAGGGGTGTTTGAAATACACCAAGATTTTGATTTTGTTGGGCTAAGGGGCTATCCAATTTAATGGCTCCAATCTCAATAAGATCTTGGATCACATGTTTGAAATCTGTACAATTATTGATATCGTGTCCATTTTGCCTATGATAAGGACAAAATAGGTACTCCTTGTAATACTTCCCCCTTCTAGATGGTTCTAAAGGTTTAAACTCAGGTAAAGTAAACTGATTTGTGCTATATAACTTGTTGAATATGACCGCATATGGTTCATCTAAAGGTGTGAACTGTCGCTTGGGACGATTTGTTTGCCAAGGTCGAGTTTCCATGGTTGGCCCAGTATTGTGAGCTGGTTGAGGAGGGGCGGGTACCGCATGATAAGCAATTGGTTGCGGTTGACTTTGCATTACTTGTTGTTGTTGAGCCATTACGGGCTGGCTCGCCACCACTTGATTAACTTGGTTAACATTTGAGGTCTGTACTAGCTTTGTGCTTGTTTGTTTTGGCCATAATTATTATTTCGTTGTTGGCCCTTTTGTTGCCATTCTTTTCTACGGGGTTTTAAAACACCCTCTTGGACTTTAATGTCTTCTATGATACTTGCTTGGGCCAAAGCCTCTTCAAAAGTCCTGTATTGTTGTAATTGGAGTAACCAAGAGATAGGTTTTAGACAACTCCGGGTGAACATTTTGGTTAACTCCTCCATTGGTAGGGAGAATGGCAATTTATTAATGATAGCCCTCCAACGGTTTCCAAAGTCATAAACAGTCTCATCGTCATGTTGCTTGAGCTTGTATAAGTCGGACAATGAGACTTTCCTTTGTACATTTAGGGAGAATCGTTCTAAAAATAGATTAATCAATTGCTCGTAAGCATAAATGCTATGGTGAGGTAAATGATTGTACCATTGTACAGCATCTCCTCCTAATGTATGAGGAAAAGTTACGAGCATAAGAGCGTCATTATTTTGGATTCTAAAGCGAGGCATGCATGAATGAGCTCACATGTTCGTGAGGATCCTCAGTTCCTCAAAATTTGTCAAACTTCGGTAATGTGAAATCGGTCGGATATGGCGGTGAAGGTACCGAAGGATGAATTGGTTGATTGATCAACGACCTTAGCGTAGGTTTCTGACTAGATGAGCCGGGCATGTTGAGCATAAGGTTGTCAATCTGTTGTTGCATAGCATGGAGTCGAGAATCTTCATGAAAATTTTGATTCGTTTGATGATTATGATGATGCAATGGAGGAGTGGAAAAATGATGAGATGGGATGAAATTGCCTGGATTAGGCGGTGTGGAATGGAGAGGTTGTTGGTATGGATGATACCGAAAAGAAGGTGATTGGGGTGAATGATGAAGCTGGGTGGGTTGGGAGAAAGGTGGGGTAGGAATGGACACCACCGAAGATTGGGAGTCCCAGGTGGGGCCTGAGCTAAGAAAAGCTGGCTGGGTAGAAATTGGTTGGGGTGTAGGATTTACTACGACAGGTGGTTGGGCATTTTGTTGTTGTTGCTGAAGCAACTTGTCGAGGTACTCCCTAACCTTATTAATTTCTAACCCAAGGGATGTGGGATGATTGGATGAAGGTGGAGGGCAGCTGCCATGGTAGTCACGAGGAGGCTGCGTAGCAGGGGCAATGAAGGTGGCTGAAGTAGGCGGTACACAGGAAGAAACAGTTGACTGTGCCCCAGGTAGGGTGAAACCATAAATGGTTTGGGAAGAAGAGGGTTGAAATTGGTCATGGCTAGAGGAGGTTCCACCGGCCTCATAGAGAGAATTGGTGTACACTCGGGTAAATGGAGGAGAAAGTGGTCGGGAAGACACTACATTTGTCTCCAAAGGAGGACAATTGAGCATTCGGGAAGATGTTGGAGATGAATCCGGCTGAGCGGATACAACATTAGCCTCAAAAAAGGGTTAGTGTAGACTCGAGTGAAACCGGCGGGTATGGTTGATGCAATATCCTGCTGAAAAATAGAATCTTGCATAGGGGAATCTTGGATTGGCTCAAGGACATAACCGGTGCCATCTCTTAAGTGAGTTTGCACTTGGGCCATATCAATGTGGGTAATATGGCGAGGGAATTGTCTTCCTCCATGGGCATGGCCATGCGATAGACGGTAGAAGGACGTGAAAGACCTGCGGGCGAACCTGCCTGAAATTCACTAGGATAAGTGGTCATGTTGGTGGTGGGGATGTTATGTGAATTATTCATTTGATTATTTAGATTTAACACTTTAGATTGATTCCTTGTTAAGACCATAACGCAATAAATCTAAACAAATTCAGAAAAGAAGAATGCAAAACTTGAATGATAAATTTACACTAAAGAAATTATCGAAAAACAGTCACAACCTAGGTTTCAACCAATGTGTCTTACCTGCGGTTAATTAATTATTTTCCGATCTTAATCTGTAGTAAATTTTAAGTGTCCGGTTTATGAGTTTTGCATGTGATCTAATCTTGAATTATTCACAAAAAAAAGGTAAAAACTATGGCTAGGAAAGGACAACGAGATTCTTACTGGTGATGAAATCCGGCAAGTTTGCTCGGGGGTGACCTATGGTGTACGAGGCGAGAAGTTTAATGGATGGAGATGAATTCCACCGTCACTAAACTTCAAGCAATACACGGTGATGAAATCCGAGATATTACTTTTTTAAATGCAATATGAAATGCAGTGAATTTTATTTTAAGTGTTTTAGTTGTCTAATGTATACATACAAAGCTATAAATCAAAAGTTCTAATGATCTAAGCAAGAGGCCATTGAAAATATGCCATTTCCTCTGAAGAAGTGGAGTACACCGTTTAAAACCCCCTGCCTACCAATGATATCAGATATCAAAGGAGCAACCGGAAGGTTCGTCCACTTCTCTGCTTGGAATCACCCAATGGCAGGAGTACTATTGACATCCAATCAATAGTCCTACTTAGATAACTAAAGCAGATAATTCGTAGCTATTCTAATATGCGGCTAGGTATGCAATTTTTTTTTATGCAAGCAACAACCAATAATGCAATGGAGAAAAATGTAACTAAAAATGTAACAAAAAAAATGTATATACTGACTTAAGCTGTTCTTTTCAGATTACTTAGTTTTTGTTCATTTTAAAGCAATGATCTGAAAAAGAAACAGAATACAGTAGAAAAACCAAAAACGTAAAAAGTACAGTTTAACAAAGAAAAAAAAAAAAACGCACTTACTCGGAAGCCTACGCTTTTTCTATAAAAATGCCTTCAAACGCCCAAGGGAGTCTGTGGAGGCTGAAACGCACCTCTGCGTTTCGGATCGGACTTCCAGACGCCGCTCTGCGTCTGCTGCGTTTTCTGCAAACTCCTCAGAAACCCTAGTTCGTTGGAACAGCGAATTTCATGATTTTTGGAACCTGCAAAATAAAACAAAAACAGGAATAGATCAGTAAAGCAAGTATTAAAAACATGAAACCCTAGGGGGTCCCACCGTGATCGCCATTTGTAGATTAAAGATACAACGCCAAACGGAAATAAAGAAATCACAATAAAGGAATGCAGAACGGTTGTACAAAATGAATGATTTTTATTAATCAATGGAGTTTAGAAACTCCTTTTAAGTACAACAGGGCCTGTAACCCTTTTCGTGATACAAAGTTACAATTTGTGCTAGGGTTCTCCGAAACCCTAGCCGGCACAATGTGGTGGCGTCTCCGAAGAATGTATCCTTAACCTCAACAGAATGAGTGGGCTTCGTTGTATCCTTTGGCTCGGACCACTCCGGCAAGCATTGCTATCAACAAATCGGATCTACCACTAGAATCCTGCACACATTAAAATTATCAAAGAGTTAGAAACTAATAAGAGGGCTCCACTGTGTGAGCCCTCGAAATGATCTAAAACCCTAGATTTATGAAATAAAAATAAACGAGAATGCGAGAATTCAACGTGATTAATACATAAAGAAAGATTACTTGCTTTAGACGAATCTATACCTTTTCTGTTAACGCGGCGAGACCAAGCGGCGGCGATGGATGCGGCGAAAGGGTTTAGTTCAGACTTAGGGCCGTAGAAGACTCGGAAGACTCGGGATTAACAGCAATAGCCAACTCCGGACTTAGATAGGGAAGATAAGTAGGTTTAGCCGAAGAGATAGATAGGGTTTGAGCCATCAAGGTGACTCAATTTATAATCTACTCTTAGGGCACACTTTAGGGTTTTAACGACACTTTGAACGTGTGGCTAAGATTAAAGTGGATCCAAGGGTAGAGAATAAATCTAGGTTGTGAAACGGATTAAGATGGATGGACGGATGAGATTAAATGAGGGGGGGGGGGCCCGGATGTAAATCACTTAAACTTTATTTATATATATATTAAAATATATTAAAATATTAAAATATATATATAAATATTAATTTAAATAAATTTGGGGATGAAAAATGGCGGGAAAAGTGAAATTGGGCCAAATAATGGTGGGAAAGTGTGGATTTGGGCCAAATAATGGCGGGAAGGATGGATGACTGACACGTGGCTGGCAGGAAGGTATAGATGACTTACAAGTGGCTGGATTTTGGTGTCTACATATATATAAAGCAAGCAAATCAAAAGCAAAGAAATAGAAGAGACACACAAAGAGTGCAGAATAAAAGCCTACTCCACAAGCAAATCAGTCACACCAAGGCATAAAACAAAAGGAAATGCCTCGAGATATCATCAACTTGAATCCCTGTAGTCCTCCGGTATTTACCAAATAAGCTAGCACACAAGCTAAGTTGGCATGCAATTATACTCCACCCCATTCCAGAATGGTAAAATGAACATCACTTTTCACACACAAGTCCAAGATAGAGGTCTTGTTTACCACGATAGTCTCTAAGTAAATCCAAAAATTTTTCTTAGTTATTCAATGGGTTTGATTGTACAAACTGTAATGCTTGAATCTCTTCAAGATATTTCTCCTATCCAAATTCCTTGGAATAATGACACTGATCACATCATTTGAGCAATGTAATGATGCACATGCTATCCCTAAGCAAAATATTGACCTCATACACATTTATGCATACCATCTTATTCTTTATACTTTCTTTGTTCATTTAACCAATATTCTTAAGTTTTAATTACTTATCCATATCATTTGTTATTACCATCCCACTATCTATTATCACATCTATGCTAATCATGCACTACCATAAGCAGACAATAACAAACACAAAAATGCAAATAACACAAGTATCATCGAATATCGTATGTATATATATATATATGAAAAAAATCAAATACCACCAGGCTACAATAAAATGTGTGGGCCCTTATGGGCACATCATCACACATCCATGTCTATACATCCACAAAAATGCCATTCGACTACAATAAGGAATGCACCATCATCAGGTACATCTCCCCACAAAATAATCTACTCCTCCTGAGCACCTACAAAAATACAAAAATATCCAACCTTAGTCAGGAACCTCCTCATGACTAATCCCCTCTCAAGGTCTCCCCTCCACCAAACGCCCATTGTGAGGACTCTACCTCTCCAACATCATCCACCTACACCATATCCACCTGCCTAGGTGGTCCTATCATCGCTGGTACCTACGACAATGCAGGTGCTGCCAATGCCTGCACCATACCACCCACTGATGGTGTACTCCGCTATAGCTGCACAGCCGACAAAGCAAGTGATCCCTCATAGACGGGAACAACTATCCCCCACACATCTAGCTCCCCCTCTGCTCTTTCATGCCTACCTGCCTCCTTCGTAGCCCTCTCCATAAGTCATTGGTTGCCCTTCTACAACTATGCAATCATCTTCCATGCTGCCTCCAGCTACGGTACTACATCCCCTAGCCGAGAAATTTCCTACTCCACCCTCCATCTAGCCTCCTACATGTCTTGCACTATTCACTCCAACTCAGCCACCCGTGCTGCATGTCATACCATCACGACTGCCGTCTCTACCCTCGCCTCATCCCGCTCACACTAGAAAGTATCCCACTCAATATTGAGCCTCTTCATTTCCTCAACCATCTGCTCTACTCGCACCTCGGTCGCATATCACTCTTGTAGCATAGCTCTCAAATCCTCATCTACCTCCTCCCTCTCCTTCTTCCATAGGGACTGCTCTGTCCCCCACTCCATCTCCCACTCAAAGAGCATATCTTGCACCCTCCCTAACTCTGCTCGAAGTCACTCCATCTCAGCCTCCACTGATAGCACCCCATGGAGGTCACCTCCAAAATTGAAATCCTCCATCTCTCCTACCAACCCCTCCCCCAACAAAGGCCCCTCCATTGGTGCCTCCACTCCTATCTCCATCATGGGGATATCCTCCCTAGGCACTATCTACTCGTCACCTCCTCCCGATGGCACTGCTCCACTACCCCCCACTAGCCACTCATCCATACCGGCCACACCCTCCATGGCTACCATCCCACCACCACCACCTCCTACCAATGGTGCCTCACCTACATCTCTCACCAACTGATCATGCACATCTCAATGCAGCCACACACATCATGCTAGTAGCTCATACTCTGCATCCTCCGCCTCACCTGGCTCAAGTGAACCCCTATCCTCCCCCTCCTCTGCCTCCTCTACTGGTGACCTCACCCTCGCCCCTCCTAGTAGCCCTACATAAGGTAAAGCCCCTACCACATCCACCCATCCATCCACCACCCCTCACCTTAGCTCCCATGTCTCCCTCGACCACCATACCTCATACTCTATGATCGTCTTGACATTGTCCACATTTGGGACATCAATCACCTCATCCGAAATCATGTTCAAGGGTGGCACTATAGGCTATGGCCCCTTGTCTCCCTTCACCCTGTAAATCACCACAGGAGGGTCAGGATGCCCCTATACCAGTCCAAACTAATGCTGCACCTGGGTAAATGGAAAAAACTCCACCTCCATGACATATTTCCCCACCACCCACCTCCCACGTCGTACGGATGCCAAATGCACAACCTCATCATCCTAGCTCAGCCCTCCTCACCATGGCCTCCACCTGATCTGATCCATGGTCAACCTCCCCAGCTTCACCTGGTAATACACCAACTCCCCTACATGCTCCCTCCTCCTCCTCTCCATGTCTTCCCACCATCGGCTAGCATACGACCTATCGCACCCCTCATGTGCATGCACATCATAGGGCAAATTAGTAGGCCATAAAATCATGATATGCTCCCATGCCCATATCTATAGTAGCGGTAGCACACTCAGTCCTGTCCTGGTCATCCACACTATACCATGTAGCTCTCGATACACCTGCCTCAGTAGGGTAAGCGCCCATGCATATCGACACCCCTAATCTACCATGTCACACATAATCCCCATCATGTTCCAAGGGAATTTCACCCCTGAAGCATCTGGTAGTGCATGACTCATAATCAACAACATAGCCATCGCATGCTGCAATGAAAGCCACCTCTCCTTCTTACGCCAGTAGAACATGTAATCTACCCCCTTCGTCGCCTCCACTCGTGTCCACCTCTCCCCAAAAGCCCTCTCCAAAATCCACTCTCGAGCCTCCTTCCCTGCCACCATCACCATCAAACCATCAATGGGTAACCGGTATATCCGATAAATGTCTTCTAAGGTCACTATCATCTCCCCGTTTGGAAAATGGAAGGTGTTCCTATCAGGATCCCACCTCTCACATAGTGCGACCATATACGTGTGGTTCACATGAACCCCATGCATTACCCATACCCCATACAGTCCCATGGTCTTCAACCACTTCACATCCATCACCCCCCACTACCCCTCCAACTCCTTTCTGCAAGTCCGGAGTCGATGGCGGGTAAATATCTGCTTCACCTGCATCACATACATCACATGTCAGAAATCATCCACATTTTTGTACATAATCTATACACATTCGCATGTAAAATAAATGCACACTTTTTTGTATTATTTCTAAGCATTTTTTAAATAGAATTTGAATTGATGTACATATACACTTCATTCATTTGTTCATTTGCACATAACATGCCACGCATTTCACATTCACACGCACAAAAAAAAAAACTTGAAAATTTTCATCAAAACGTACAAATTTGGCCAAATCAAAACCTACCTAGAGGCCCAAAACTCATCGCAATGCCAAAATAGGAGGTTCGCACCGCACACGTGCGAACCACCTGGTTCACACCTCACACGTGAGAACTTCCAAAAATTGATGAAAACAAGACGATTGGGTATGGAATTTAATGTTGATTCTAACGGTTACACACAAGCATGCAAAAAAATTAAAACACGTGCTAAAATTACAAAAAATGACACAAAAACCCTACCTGCTAGCACACAATACGAAACAATCAAATGAAGGTCAAAACAGAAAAGTACAGTCAGATCAGGATACCCATTTGGCCCATTAAACCGGTTCCATGTCTTTATTTTTACCCCATGCACATTTTCCCACCCGTTTTTCTTCATCCCATTTCACGTCCAACCCCCGCACACATTCCCATGCATCCAAAGGCCGAAATAAAAAATGCAAAATATTTTTGGGTACCCATTTGGCCGGTTTTACACATGGTGTTCAAATTTTTATCATTTGTTACCCCCATCCCCGTTTCAAGGTTGTAAAAGTGAAAAGATTCATTTTAACCCCTCCCCAAAATCATGCATTCCAACGGATAAAAACCACCTACCTCGGGCACATCCACCCCCATGCTGGTACTCCCTGATGTACTCACCATTTTGCTCCATCATATTTGCAACCCGACAACACTCTATCACTATCTTCTCCTCTCCTCCACCTCTCTGTAAATTTTAGCGTGCGCAAATGACGTCACGACTTCAAATTTCATATTTTATAAAGAATTTTGGCGGGTTCACACCCCACACATGCGAACCTACTGGTTCGCACGTGTGACGTGCGAACCTACCATACCGAGCCCAAATTTTCCCATAAACCTCAAATTTCATCCTCAAATCCATTCCACAACTCATCTCATTGGTTTTTGTGCCAAATTTTCTCAAATTCGCCCTTTCATCTTCATCAACCGTCGCATCACCGATCTTCACTTCCTTCCTCACCAATTCGCCGCTTGAGGGGGTTATCATTAATCACACCTTACACACGATCAAACAACCAAACATCCAATCATGGATTCAACGAATGTCTAAGAAATTTTTTGCTAACGATTATCTCAATGACCAAAAATCCAATTCCAAACAAAACGATGTTTGCTAAATCTTCAAACGCCTCTTCCTGTAGATGCCATATGGATTCCAATTGTCATAAGTGGCAGGCGTAAGACCACTTGTGAATTAAAAATCCTGAAGTTCTACTTGAGGCTCCAATGATTTATCAAATGTCGCCAAATGAGCTCACCAATCAATCAAAAGCAAAAGTTAACCAAAGCATCTTGTTGTGTCCAAAATTGAAAAATTTACAATTGATCATAATGCAAGGCAATCATCCGATTTCCCCCAAAAGCAGTCACTCATGAAACCATTTTTTATCAATGCGTCTCTTTCACAAACCATCAAACATCATCAATCCATATCATCAGTTTTTGTACTAAACCGTGTTTCACACACTCTAGTACAAAAAGGGGTAAAATGTAGACACCCAAAAGTCACACATTTCCACTTCTTACATCATCACGGCTGATCAATTTGTAAAACCATTGAAAATTGCATAAATTAGCCTAAAATCACTATTCATCACCATTAGCCCCTTTGGGCTAGCTAAGCCCTTTCCTACGCTTAACTCTAGGTCCTCATGTGACCTCATGGCAACTCAACTAAGGTTGAAACCTTCACCATGGTCAAAAAGCACTTTATGATTAGAAATTCAACACTTTTAGTCAAATTATGCTTTATAGTTAATTTCATGATTAATTAGATCTAACCTTGATTTAATTAAACCTTCCACCTCACTTAGTCTACTTTGACTAAGCCTAGCCCTCCACCTCACCTAGCCTAGCCTAGCCTAGCCCTGCCACCTTTACACCCAGATATTTCCCCACATCACACACCCCTGGGTCATAAATGCAAGATGGAGACTTTTGCACACAAATATGATTAAGTAATGCTAAGATATTTTCATAAAGGTGAATATTAATGGCAAATTGATATTTATCTCTAATCATCATTACTTTTGGATGGGTGAGGGATTCTCTCACCCAACCTCATTTATGACCCAGGACACCTCAGGGGACACCTCTTTGGTGGACACCTCACCACATCCACCTCATAGGGGACACCTCATCCCCTTTCTCTCACCCTGGCCCACTCTATAAATAGAAGGCCATTTTCACCATTTTAAGGATCACACTTTTGCATACCGAAACTCTGTTGAAATTACCATTTCCATTACATCTATCACATACCCATCACACATTCGTTGCATAGCTATCATACAACCATATTAATAAACTTGCATCATGTTTATGACCATATTGTGAGTGAGACAGGTTGACTTCATCATTAGGATTTGCAGCTCAAAAGCTTTTTTGGATAAATTATATCGACAGAACCAATCAGAAGTATCTAGGGACCCTACCTGAGTAATCCAGCTTCAAAAGGGCCGGTTCACACCTCACATGTGCGAACCTCCCGGTTCACACCCCAGGAGTGTGAACCTCTGCAACAGGCTCCAGAATCACTCAAACAGGTAAGGATAACTTGTTTTATTGTTTTATGCTAGTTTTTAATAGTTAATTTTATGTTTTGAATAGTTTTATGAGTCTTTTGTCTTCATAAATATGGGGTTTGACTGAGGAAGACCCCCCAACACACTAATAGAATTTTGTAGGTTTACAGGTCCAGTCAAGCACAAGGAAACATCCAACAAGCGGTGGCTCGCGAGCAAGAATCCCACCTACATCGAGGAACCCACAAAGGACTGATCGTGCTATCTTTGTACCACACTCCTAAGAGCTTCCTTGGGGAAGTCTCTATTGTAGCCCAAAGGGGTAAAATTGTAAAAGGATATCATCTTTTGTAACCCCTTTTTACAATTATCAATACAATTGCAACAGGTTCCATAATATTTGAATGAGGTGTTATGGTGTCTTTTTGGTAGTTTCATTTTGCTTTGAGTTATTGAGTGCTATAAGAAACTTTGTGGTGTGGTGAAAATTATTTCTTGCAAAAGTAGGAGCTATAAGGTGTTATTGTGGTTTAAATTTTGGTTGTAAGTTTTGTATGGTGAAAATAAATTTTGAGGGGTTTTGATAATTTTTAATGCCCTATCTTTTGAGAACAAAATGAGAGTCATTAAGAATCATTTTTAGATTCCATTGTGCACATCGTTTTGAGAAGAAATTTAATGTGGGTGATTTGAAAGAGAGATATACTAACCAATTTTGAAGTGGCACTTTGAAAGGGAAATTATATTGAGGTAGGTTTTTGAGGGCACATCTTCATCAAAGTAAGTTAAGAGGTATGGTGATATTATTCCTTCTTTAAGGTGTTTGGTTGAGCAAATATTAATGAATCATAAGGTGGAAAAATAAGGATTATATATGTGCATTATTGGAAATATTTGAGCTAGGGTTTGTGAAACAAATTGTGCATCCTTGTTGAAAGAAATTGGAAACACTTGTGCTAGAGTTTGAGAACAAGTTGTATTTCATTGTTGAATGAGATTGGAAACACATGTTCTAGGGTTTGTGAAAAAATTGTGCTTCATTTTTGAATGATATTGGAAACACATGTGCTAGGGTTTGTGAACAAATTGTGCTTCATTGTTGAATGAGATTGAAAACACATGTGCTAGAGTTTGTGAACAAATTGTGCTTCATTGTTTGAATGAATTTGTGAAGCTTTTGTGAATTGGTTTGAGCAGCATTGAATGTATATGAACATGTGTTAGAAACCAATTTTGTAAAGCAAATTTGTGCATTATTGTGCTTGATCTTTGAGAGCAAATTTACAAGGAACGAAGGGCAGTTTTGTGAAGTAAATTTATGCACTAGATTTGATTGATATTGAGATAAATTTGCAAAGGTTATAGGGTAGTTTTGTGAAGCAATTTGTGCATTGGGCTTGAGTGATATTTGGAAAGAACATATTGTGAAATTATATTGCATATCATTTTCTATGTGTTCTTGAATAAGAATTTTGGGTAGAATATATCTGAAGTATTATGATCAAAGCATGGGTTATGAGCAAGATTTGAGTATGTGTTATGAGTAGTTTTGAGCATGTGTTAGAGCAGAGTTGAGCAGAGATAAGTGAGTAGATTTGAGCAAGTCTTGGGAGAAGACTTGAAACAGGTTTGAGGCATATTTGAGCAAGTCTTGGGAGAAGACTTGAAATAGGTTTGAGACAGATTTAAGCAAGTCTTTTGAGAAGACTTGAAGCAGGTTTCGAGAAGAGTTGAGAAAAATTTGTACATGTAAAGTGTGCAGATTTGGGGTAGAGTTGAGACAAATTTGTGCATGTAATGTGTGCATATTTGGGGCAAATTTGAGATATATTTGTGTATGTAATGTGTGTATATTTGTGGAAGAGTTGAGATATATTTATGCATGTAATATGTGCATATTTGGGGTAGTTTTGAGACAGATTTGTGCATGTAATATGTGCAGATTTAGGATAGATTTGAGATAGATTTGTGCATGTAGTGTGTGCAAATTTGGGGTAGAGTTGAGAGCAGATTTGTGAGCATACCTGAGTAAGCCTCATGAGTAGGCTTGGAGAAGAGTTAAGTAGAGGTGTGTACCAGATTTGGAGGTGACCAGAGTAGAGAGGAGAGGTGTATCCTATGGATATATTTCCATGAACCAGAGTAGAGAGGAGAGGTGTCTCCTATGGATAGAATTCCATGAACTAGAGCAAAGAAGATGTGCCTCATGTGGATATATTTCCATGAACCAGACCAGTAAGGGGATAGAGTTATCCTATGGATAGAGTTCCATGAACCAAAATTAAGGGGATAGAATTATCCTATGGATAGAGGTCCACAAACTTGAGCATAGGGGATTGATATATCCTTTGGACAGAGGTCCATAAACATTGTAATAGGGAATTGGTTACCAAGAGATTTTTTGAGAAAATTTAGAAGAAATATTTTCTCTGTGGACATAACCCAAATTGGGTGAACCACCTTAAATTTGTGTTTCTCATGTGTGTGATGATTTGTGCATTGCCTTGTTATTACTATTTATGAGACTGGTTAATACTATTATGAAAATTTATTGCAATTGATAACATTGTATAATATTGTTTGGAAAAGAAAAGTAAAAGTTTATCTTATACTATTCACCCCATTCTCAGTATAATCTTGTGTTCTTCAATTGGTATCAGAGCGGTTTCCTTCAAGGAAGCCTACCAGCTTGAAGAAAGATCTTACAAGAACACACATCGCAAGGAAAGGTAAAAGAAGAACCATGAGACCTAAGAAGGAAGGAATACACATAGCTATGAAATAAAAGAAATATGGTCCAGTAATTGAGATCCAATAAAGTGGAAAAGAAGCTAAATTTGTAAAAAGAAATAAGAGTGAACTAAGAATACTCAAATTTTTTATTTGTGGTAACTTTGGTCACCTTGCAGATCATTGATCAAAAACTGGGTTTAGTAACAATGAATATGAAAAGGAAAATAGGCACAGTCATGACAAATATGAGAGGAAGATATTTTTTGAAAATAGCAGTGATGAAAGTCTCTCTGATAGTGAAAAGGAAGATGCTCCTTTTGAATATCAAGGAGAAAAGAAAAAATTAGAAAATGAAGAGAAATTCATAGTTGAGTTTGCTCATAAAACATTGGAAAGGATTAGAAAGAAGATATCAAGATTGAAGGCTCAAGCACAAGAGAATGAAGATGATAATGTAGTTGAAGACCAAGAAGAAGAGGAAATCACAGTTGAGTTTGCTCGTAAAGCATTGGAAAGGGTTAGAAATGAAATCTCAAGATTGAAGGCTCAAGAAAAAGAGAAAGTAGATGCTCCTATTATTAAAGATCAAGAAAAGGAGAAATATGAAATTGAAGACCTAGAAAATGAAAAAGATATAGAAAAATAAGAGGAAGTCATAGTTGATATGGAAAAAGAACTTGTTGTTGATCTTGAAAAACTAAAAAAGAAGAACTTAGAATTGAAAGCTCAAGTACAAGAGGATGAGAAAACAAAGGAAAAACTTCTAAAAGATCTCATGGACCTAAAATTTGAGGTTGAAGAGGCAAGGAAAATTGAAGAAGGTATGGCTAAACAGTTAAAGGTAAAAGAACTAGAATGTGAGATATTAGAACATGAAGTAGTTTCTCTAAGGTTGGAAGTGAAATATTGTAATGATAAGCTACATTGGTTTGAGAAAATCTCAAACGATTTGGATGATATTTTCAAGGCACAAAGATCTCCATTTATCAAGACTGGAATTGGTTTTGAAGAAGGACAAGGGAAATAAGAAGAAGGGTCAAGCTCAAGTTCAAAAGAAATAGAAGAACCAGAAGTGATTGAAGAAGAACCTAAGACTTATGCTAATGTGTTGAGAGGTGATAGTATCAAAGAGGAAGCAAAAAATGCACCATCAAGAGACAAAGATCATCATAGGAAAAGCAAAGAAAGAATAATGAGATCAAGGCAAGATGAATATTTCTTCTAAGGTTATTGTTACTCATGTAATCAGTTTGGTCATAAAGCTATGCATTGCAGGATTCATGGAAAGAATAATTATGGCTTCACTAAGAGGAACTTCAATTCATTTGAAGGTGGATATTTCTTTCAAGGTCATTGCTACTCATGTAATCATTTTGGTCACAAATCTATACATTGCAAGGTTCATGACAGAAAAGGTTATGGCTTCACCAAGAGAAATTTTAGATCATGTGCACCTTCCAAGGACTACAACATCATGTGTTACAATTGCAATAATTTTTGGCACAAAGCAAAGTGGTGTAGAATAGTGTTTCAAGAACTACCAAGAATAAGCAAGTAGCAAGACAGCCAAAAGGTTCAAAGAGGTATGACTACAAAGGTGTGGAGGAAGGTTGAGAAAGGAGAAGAGCATTGTAAGTTGGGAGTAGATTTACTCCCACCCCAAAATTGATCACCTCAAAGAGAGGAGGTGGTGAGGGGGCTGAGCTAAGAGTCTTATTTTTAGCCCCAAAGGAGCCCTTTGCCATTGATGTTAAAGGGGGAGAGATTTTAGTAAGGGGGAGAGAATTCAATCAAGGGGATCAGCTTCTCAAGGGAAGTAGATTTGGAATTTAGTGGTTGTAAAATAAATTTTTAGAAAGGATTGCCATCAATGACAAAGGGGGATATTGTTGGAAATATTAAGTATTTTGGTTGTCATTGATGTCAAAGGCAGAATTATCTTCAAGGTTGAAATAATAAGGCACAAGGCAAAAATATGTTGATGAGAAAAATTGAAATGGTTATCAAGGCAATATACATCTCCAAGTTATTTTTACTAAGAAAAAGGTTATAATATTTAAATGAAAATTTAAATATTACAAAGGAGGCAAAAGTTTCAAAGATAGAATTATTTCCAATACACCAAGGTTTCAAAGGTTTCAAATATATTAACATTATAATATTTTAATATTATAATGCAAAGGTTTCAAAGTTAAAAGAAGTGCCAAAGGAAATAATATTCAAATTTATTTGAAGCACCGATGTCAATGCATGAAGGGGAAAGCATATTTAAAGGGGGTAAATTATTTCATTTGCCTAAGGTTGAGACCAAGCAAAAATCGTGAGATCTGCTCGATCGTTCGATTTGTTGAGGGCAGAGTAGAAGGAAAGGATAAGCGCACAATTTCTAAAGCAGATTTCGAAAGTCAAAAGGGGAAGCAACAAGTTTGAAGTCTCATCTGGGTGGCTAGCCCAGATGGTAGGGAGGCCCTACGCTAGATCACTGGCAAAGAGGAGGTCTCAAGTTCGAAGCATGGCAGGGACAGTTTTACTAAAGTTTTTGTTGATAAAGATATCACGTCATGTGGTAGTTGAAATAGAAGTTCACACATTTTGGTTGTTGTGTAGGAAGCTAGCCCATGTGGTATCCTAGCTTGCACTAGGGCACGGGCCAACTAGAGGTGGCAAGTTTATATTGTAGTGGTAGCGTTAGAAAAGGCACAAAGTTTTGAATTAAAAATTATTTTGAATGTCTAAGGTATGCGCTTTAATTCTTGGCATTAGGGGAGACATAAGGTTTGATTTTTGCATAAATGATTGGGGTCAACATACAACATTATAAATCAGATTTTTGTGTGCATTATTAGATAGTGAGTGCATTGAAAATTATTATTTTTACTAGGAGGTATAAGGTGTATGAAGTTCATTTAAAAGTTGTAATTTGTGCCTTGGGTCATTAAGTGTGTTGGTAATTATTTTATGAAATTAAGGAGGTATAAGGTGTATATGGATGATTTAAATGTTGTAATTTTTGCTTTGAGTTATTGAGTGCTATAATAAAATTATTTCTTGCAAAAGTAGGAGTTATAAGGTGTTATTGTGGTTTGATTTTTGGTTGTAATTTTTGTATGGTGAAAAGAAAGTTTGAGGGGTTTTGATAATTGTTAATGCCCTATATTTTGAGAACAAAAGGAGAGTCATTGAGCATCATTTTTAGATTCCATTGTGCACATATTTTTGAGAAGAAATTTAATGTGGGTGATTTGAAAGAGAGATCTACTAACCAGTTTTGAAGTGGCACTTTGAAAGGGAAATTATTTTGAGGTAGATTTTTGAGGGCACATCTTCATCAAAGCAAGTTAAAAGGTATGGTGACATTATTCCTTATTTAAGGTGTTTGGTTGAGCAACTGAATCATAAGGTGGAGAAATAAGTATTATATATGTGCATTGTTGTAAATATTTGAGCTAGGTTTTGTGAAACAAATTGTGCATCCTTGTTGAAAGAAATTGGAAACACTTGTGCTAGATTTTGTGAACAAGTTGTGCTTCATTGTTGAATGAGATTGGAAACACATGTGCTAGGGTTTGTGAACAAATTATGCTTCATTGTTGAATGAGATTGGAAACACATGTGCTAGGGTTTGTGAAAAAATTGTGCTTCATTGTTGAATGAGATTGGAAACACATGTGCTAGAGTTTGTGAATGAATTGTGATTCATTATTTGAATGAATTTGTGAATATTTTGGGATTTGGTTTGAGTGACAAAGAAATGTGAATGAACATGTGTTAGAAACTAGTTTTTTAAAGCAAATTTGCAAGGCGCAAAGGGCAGTTTTGTGTAGTAAATTTATGCACTAGCTTTGATTGATATTTAGATAAATTTGCAAATGTTATATGGAAGTTTTGTGAAGAAATTTGTACATTTGGATTGAGTGATATTTGGAAAGAATATATTGTGAAATTGTATTGCATATCATTTTCTATGTGTTCTTGAACAATAATTATGGGTAGAATATGTTTGAAGTATTATGATCAAAGCATGGGTTATGAGCAAGATTTGAGTATGTGTTATGAGCAATTTTGAGCATGTGTTAGAGCATAGTTGAGTAGAGATAAGTGAGCATATTTGAGCAAGTATTTGGAGAATACTTGAAACAGGTTTGAGGTAGATTTGAGCAAGTCTTGGAAGAAGACTTGAAATAGGTTTGAGATAGATTTGAGCAAGTATTTTGAAAATACTTGAAGCAGGTTTGGGGTAGAGTTGAGACAAAGTTGTGCTTGTAATATGTGCAAATTTGGAGTAGAGTTGAGATAGATGCATGTAATGTGTGCATATTTGGGGTAGAGTTGAAACATATTTGTGCATGTAATGTGTGCATATTTGGGGTAGAGTTGAGACAAATTTATGTATGTAATGTGTGTAGATTTGAGGCAGATTTGAGATGAATTTATGCATGTAATGTGTGCACATTTGGGGCAAAGTTGAAATAGATTTGTGCATGTAATATGTGTAGATTTGGGATAGAGTTGAGATAGATTTATGCATGTAGTGTGTGCATATTTAGGGTAGATTTGAGAGTAGATTTGTGAGCAGAACTGAGGAAGCCTCGTGAGGAGGCTTGGGGTAGAGTTAAGCAGAGGCGTGTACCAGATTTGGAGGTGACCAGAGTAGAGAGGAGAGGTGTCTCCTATGGATAGAGTTACATGAACCAGAGCAGAGAGGAGAGGTGTCTCCTATGGATAGATTTCCACAAACTAGAGCAAAGGAGAGGTGTCTCCTATGGATAGAGTTCCACAAACCAAACTAGTAAGGGGATATAGTTATCCTGTGGATAGAGTTCCATGAACCAAAGTTAAGGAGATAGAGCTCTCCTATGGATAGAGTTCCATGAAATTGAGCATAGGGGATTGAGATCTCCTTTGGATAGGGATCCATAAACATTGCAATAGGGAATTGGCTCCCAAGAGATTTTTTTATAAATTTTAGAAGAAATATTTTCTTCGTGGACGTAACCCACATTGGGTGAACCACGTTAAATTTGTGTCTCTCATGTGTGTGATGATTTTTGCATTGCCTTGTTACTGCTATTGATGATATTGGTTAATACTGCTATGAAAAGATATTATAATTGATAACATTGGATAATATTGTTTGGGAAAGAAAAGTAAAAGTTTATCTTATACTATTCACCCCCCTCTCAATTTAAGATTGTGTTCTTCAATAAACCCAATCTAATAACCACTAAGATAGAATATTTTTTGTAGAGGTAATTTTTGCATTACTTTTCTTGTAAATAGCTTTTAGTGCATTTTGAATATGAGATTCACCAAGTCTCGATTTGAAGCTTCTATTTTTGATTTTGATGGTGGCTTTCTTCTACACTCCCTGGAGGAATCTGATCTATTTTTTGTGGCTTATTTTGGCTAAAAAATGTTGTAGTTTTTGTGCACTAAATAGTGTCTCTAGACACTTTGATAATATATTGGTTTTTGTGTCCTTGATATTTAAAAATCAACGAACACAAACTAACCTTTTTTGAGAGTAACTAGTTAGAGATCAACTAGTATAGTGTCAATGGATTAATAATGCACTTTTAATGGTAACAAGAATCTCACATTATTTCTCCTATAAATGAACTCTCAAAATAATATCAGATGCACTTAATAATCTCTACAAATTTTAAGAGTAATCTATAATTTACCCTTAATGAATATTCTGCATTTTTTTTTCACTACAATTAATATTGTAGAATATAGTCTTCTTGATTTCTAGATAGAAAATAGGTAGATGATAATTTTATTTCTTTAGAAAATATACAACTCCTATTTAATGTGCAAATAATCCTTAAAATGAATTTTCCCTTTTTGCACTTGAAGACATATTGGTTGCCAATACGACACTACATGTCAGGGCAAGAGCAGACCAATGTTGCAACATAGAATGATTGCCACATTAGGATGGGACAGATGATATCTGAAGAAGGTTGGTTTCTTCGGGGGTGGTTCCAGCTATCTACGCTGCAAAACATGAAAAGGGAAAAAGGAAGAAGAAATAAGAAAATAGTTGTAGCCATAAATCACAAGGACGAGTATAGCCGCATCAAGACCTATGCAGACGACATACTGTATCGCTCCAAATTTTTTGCATCCCTACCTTCAGGATATTGGATCCGCGCCCGGAAGGAGGATGGGAAAAGGATGATGCGGTACCTCAGACGAGAGGACTTTGCGAAGGTCCCGCCTATCAAGGGAGGTGTATTTTGGTGATTTTTCGACAGATGGTGGGTTCACCAGGAAAAATTTGGCGGTAGTTTCTACGCCTAGGTTTTGGGAATGAGTTTTGATGAGTTCGTTTTATTTTTAAACATTCATCCTAGGTTTGGCTGAATGATTCTAACTTAAACTACATGAAAATGCAATTTAAATGAATACAACAAACATAAAAGAAAGCAGAAACAGATAATTTGCAGGAGGCCAATGAATATTACCTGATCCGGAAGTCTGATGAAGTTTCTATTACTTGTAGCGATCTGGATCGTCTGTAATTCAACAAGATCGCCTTAAATTTGATAAAATCGTCTAAACTGACAGGATCATCTGCAATTTGACGAATTCGTCAGACGAATTCATCAGAGACCTGCAAAACAACAAACAGATGCGAGATACAAGAAATTCTATTTTGTAAACAGGGGGCAAACTATATGAAAAAGTAATATGAGTATTGAAAAATATACAAGAACAAAAGTAAATGCAAATCACTGTGTTTAGATAGCATAATATGATCTTAATATGCAAACTAGACAAAATGGGTGAACTCCAGATGCAATATAGTATAAAAACTGAATAGACAATCTAATTTATAGCATAAAATGACAGATAAAAGAGAAAGAAGAGCAAACTCCAAGCACTGATTACCTCGATGTGTCCTTGCGGTGGAAATCGTCTCGCATCAGAACGAGATCATCCCGAATTTGATGAGATCGCCTCCGATCTTGACAGGTTCGTCGGCTGCGATAGGTGCTAGCTCCGGCTGAAAACCAGTGGTGTACCTGCAATAAAATTAATATAGGACTAGTGCAAGAGCAAATTTGAAGTGTTTTATCACATAGGGAGTTGATTTACATAAAAATTCAGCCAGGGGTTGGGGAAGGAAAAGTTTTAGAGTTAAATAGGCATAGGATAGTTGTTGGGAGGTTGGAGATCATCCCAATTTGGGAGATCTCCAACGGGGGAAGGGTCCCAATGGCGCAGACACGCTTCTGCCCGGATTGGAGACCCATTGGAACGGATTCCAACTATGTAAATTCAGTTTTGCAACAAAATCGTCTGGACGTTCTAGTCCAGACGAAATCGTCAAATCTGGGGCGATATCGTCTGATCGGAGATGATATCGTCAAACGGTCAAAACAATTGCTAAAAATGGCACGAAAAAAGAGGAAACGGGTTTCTCGACGGTTAACAAGTGGTTTGAGAGGTTAAATTTGAATTTAAATTTATTTACTAAGGTGAATGTAATTATTCCAATTTTACTGCGCCAATTTTAGGGTGCTACATTTTGCACTCTCTTTAGCGAATTTTTTGAAGAAAATGCGTTAAATATGAGTTCTTCTCGATCTATGAGAAAGCAAAAAATTATTCTCATTTTTAGGCGACGATTCTTGGTCGAATCGTACGACAGCTTACTATGGTGCCCCCTCCGTGTTTTTGGCGAAATTAACGAACTTGAGACGATTTCGTCGAACTAGGGACGATTTCGTCCGGACGATGTCGATGGCCAAAAATGGCCGCGATGCTCAAAATTCATCCTAAAATTCATTTACAAAGCATGTAAATTCAAATTAAATCAATCTAAACTAAGTTTAAACCCTTACCCGTAGACCGCGGCGGACCTCTGCAGATCTGTGCGCTGTCTCTACCATTTTTGCTCCAGAGCTCTAAAAACAGTAAAATGAACAGTAACAATGAATTAGGGTTTTACCCTATTTTTCTTAATTTTATTCAAAATAATTCAACAATAATTTTTGCTTTTCCGTGTTTCTACCGCAAACGTTCGATTTGGGTAAAGGGCGAAATCGGCGAAAAAGGGACGATTTCGTCAAATTAGAGACGATTTCGACACGCGAAATCGGAGACGATTTTGCTCAAATTTCGGACGATATCGGCCAATAGTGGGCGATATCATCAATTGCAAAAATTTGATCTTTAAGTTGCATTATTGATTGCTAAAATTTTTATTAATGATTGTTTGTTGTTTTGATTGTTTATGCTTGCAGAGAGGATTACTAAAGAGCAGAGAGTGGAAATACGACAGGCTGAGAGACGACTTGGCCGCTCTCACCCAGGCAGAGCGGGATCTGCTGGCACAGGTAGGCTTGCAGCATGTGGCAGAGATGTCGTAGGTTTCTACTGACATGGGGCTACTGACAGCCCTAGCAGAGAGGTGGTACCCGGGCTCTTCATGCTTCCGGTTACCAACAGGGGAGATGACTCCCACACTAGAGGATGTATGGAGGATTCTTAGAATCCCCATACAAGGGAGGATGATCACACCTGTGGCCAATCAGGGCCATGCGATGGGATGAATCTACGGTGACCCTAGCTTCGCCCTGGAGAAGGGCGGAGTGAACATCGAGGCACTGTGCCAGATGCCTGGGGCATCTACACTGACACGAGTTTTGGCTGGGGTGGTTGGTGGACTTCTACTGTGCCACCAGAGCGGATGCAGGGTACCATGGATGCTGGTAGATGTGATCTACAACATGCACGACCATGGCTACAGATTTTCTTGGGGCAGCTTTGTTCTATGCCGGCTGTACAAGATCCTTTATGGGGTCGTGTAAAAGGGCGGGCGATGTCTGGTCATGACATCGCTCCTACAGGTTTGGTGCTAGGAGCACATTGTAGTGTGGAGGTCGATAGGGCTTCCACTAACAGGGGTTGACGGGGAGAGGCCCCGAGTCTTCTACTGGTGGCTCCGGAGAGGGGCACAGTGATGGATCGACCTGCCGGTGTCCCGGAGACTACTAGATGACTTGGTCCCAGACCAGATCACCTGGAGGCCATGGAGGCAGCATCCAGGGTGGGTAGAGGACGCACAGGAGCTGGCTCGCATCAGGCGAGTCTGCTGGCTACGGATGGAGAGGGGAGAGGTGGAGCTCCATCGCTACGACCGAGTTTTGCGACAGTTCGGTCTATAGCAGGGGATCCCATCTCTCAGGGATTATGAGTTTTCTCGGACTATCCGGGATAACACCACAGTTAGCGGGGCTCCAGATATGCAGTGATTTTGGAGTCAGGACGCGGACGATGCCCCCATTCAGCCAGTGGATGGGGACGACGTAGGGGTAGCCGATGGCTATGATGCCTGGTACGCAGGCATCCACCCTCCTCGGATGACGAGGGCACAGGGACCGATCCACGCAGTCGTGCATCGGATAGGGAGGCGGTGCCAGGCGGTGGTAGAGGCAGCCCGGGGTCACGATAGAGGAGAGCAGAGGAGGCCATAGGCACAGGAGAGGCCGCAACAGAGGGAAAGGGAGAGGAGGGAGGCGAGACCCCCATCTCCATAGAGGCCACCATCACCTGATAAGGGCAAGGGTGTGGACATTGGAGAGAGTAGCGAGATGGCTACTCTTCGGGCAGAGAGAGATCATCTACGGGCTCAGGTGCAGACATTACAGGATGCAGCTGCACAGCACCAGGCTAAGGTGTCGCAGCTACGAGACGAGAATGCTCATCTCAGGGCATGAGGCGGAGGGGTGAGCACTCAGGAGCTGATGCGGTCGGTTTCTCAGACCACATTCTATCAGGCTCTATACTACCAGGCGGTGCCAGAGGGCCAGAGGATACAGGTGCCACCTGCCATAGCAGATCCTATCAGGACAGGGTCGACGAGGAGCTCATCCCGGTCGACGATGAGGACTCGCAGTACCACACATACTGCGATGGGACCACCTCGTCCTCCGCAGGGCGGGGGAGGAGATGATGCCGAGAGCTCTAGAGGCTCTCGAGGCTAGAGGGCGGGATATTGCTACTGATATTGTATTATACTTGTATTGATAGAGGATTGAGTATGCCGAGGTATAGATTGTGGCATACCAATCCAGTTTTGATGATGTATATATTCTGTTGATATATATAGATGAGATATTTTTTTGATCATATGACTTGTCTTATGTGATGCTTATGATGCTTTTTATGTTTGATTGATTGATTGAGTTGATTGATGTAATGATTTTATTGATGATTCATGTAATTATGTCGTTTTGGAAAATATTATAACTTGGATGTCATGCTATAAATATTTTAAATGAAATAATCTGATGTAACAAATTGATTGGTTGTAATGAAATGTGATAAAAATAAAAAGAGATTTCTAACAATAATTTCAAAGGACATTATCGCTATTATAGACCATTTCATGGAGTCGTTGCTCACTCGGTCGTCAAGCTAGTCCCAGGATAGAAATATTGTTAAAAGAAAAAAGTGCTTAAGAGACTTGTCTTAAGACTTTGTTGTGATGATGCAAATGATGATGATGATGGTTTGCTTTCAGATTTCCATGAAAATATTATGCATGAAATATTGTGAAATGATTTTTGCTAGGCATAAATTCTTAAGTGTGATAAAATTTGTGAATAATTCCTTAAGAATTATACCATCATTGCAAAATGCAAAGGTGACATAATGATATGAAATAATAAAAATGTGTTTGCTTTTGAAAAGCATAATTTGTAAAAAAAAATGAAGTCATATGTTTTGTATGATCTTTGATAAATTGGGAAAAAAATTGTTACAATGGTTTGCGCTAGGCATAGAATATGTAGGTATAGACTTATACCATCATCGCGAAGATCAAAGAAAGGATAGTTTTATTGCATGATTAATTTTTGATGAACAGAAAATATGATAATGAGGACTTGCGCTAAGCATAAAATTCCAATTTTGGTTTTGAAACTATACCATCGTTGCGAAAGTCGATAAGATATATATGATATGTTTTGATTGAAATTTTTGATTTTTTCTATTATATAGTTGTCTTTGTGGTAAATAATTGTACTTGGTTTATTCCAAACAAGTTTGCAAAAATAATATTTCAAAGTATTTTGAAGACAAAAAGTTAGATTTATAAGGAATCCCATGTGCATAAGTGAATTCATTGCCAATCTTGATTTATCATAATGATAGACAAAATCTCTCAAATACAAATGTGTGTGCAATTGCATTGTTCATTTACCGATTTTGAGCAAGATACTATGATACAAGTGATTTGAAGAAACCAAATAAGTGTTCATTAACCATGATGTAGATGCATATAACCATACTAGGCTACTATGTAGATCGGATTATCAAGAGCTAGCTAATCCATAAGCGAACATAGGTCTGTACAAAAGAAGGTCGCTAATGTGACAGACATATCGCCATGCTAGGAGTTACCCAAGGCCAAGCAGGTTGGGCACAAACCACCTGTTATGGGGCTTACCTCACAGTTTTCGAATAATTGAGAATTCCAAGGATTCAAGCTCATTCACCCTTCTTTTCTTTTCAAAGGGTAGGGAAAGGGATTTTATTGCTTTTCTTGCTTTCTTTTGAACTTTGCTTATTTTTCTTTTTGTATTTCTTTTGCTTGATAATGCTTGGAACATTGTTGACATAACATTTTTCTTTTCTCTTTTTCTTGAATTTTTCTTTTCTTTTTCTTTTTCTAGGGATACTTGCTCGGATTAGTTTGTAGAGCAAGGGATTTTTATTGCGGGTAGGGGTGAGCTTGTCCTTTTGCCAATTCTCAAAGATTCTAGACCATGTGCATGATAGGATAGCAAGGGAAACTTTTCACTCAAGAAATCAGTTCTACTATGTAGCAAAACATGGAAATTACAAATATAATCATTTTATTGTGAAAAGATGTGCTTGGTTTAAGTAAATAACAAGATCAATTCTCTATGCTCAAACTTTATTTAATTGAATTTTGTGAACTTTGATATAAGAGAGATTAGTAATCATGCGAGATAAAATCAAGATATTTATTGTGTGAGTGTGCAAGTGAGGGATGCCAAATAAATGCTAGTTTTATCCAAAATAAGTTGAAACATATAATTGCAATAATTGTAAGAAAATAATGATTTTGAGAAAGTTTTGAGAATGTTGACTCTCTCTTTATTATGTATATTGTTTTGGTTTCGAAAGAGTCAAGCATATAGCTGTTTTTGGATTTTTATGTTGATTTTTGTTTTGGAGCAAAAGGAACTTTACAAGTGCTTTAAAGAAATGCAATAAATATTTTTGAAGATTTTTGAAGATTTTATGAATGTTTTTGAGGTTTTTGAATAAATTGAAAGAAATACACGATAATGATTTTGAACAAATATATACATGGATGAAATAATCAAATTTATGCATAATAACGTTTGAGATGTAAAATATTCATGGGTTCTTTAAGTTCTTTACCATCTAAGGTAGATAATTTATATGCTCTGATTCAAATTTTGCGGTAATGATGTATGGTCCGAGCCAGTTGGGCTCAAATTTACCTTTAAGTTCTTTGGTTGCATTTGTATTTTTTTTTTTTGATTTTGAGGATTTTGATTTTTTTGTATTTTGATTTTAATTTATGAATTGAAATTGGGGGTATATACAAGATGATCTATATACACTATACAAGGTTATTTGAGTATAGCATGTCTAAGGTTGCTTCAAAATCAAAGGAGGTTTTGAAGGATAATCTGGTTGAGGTGAAGGTAAGAATAGAAGGTGATGAATAAAAGGTAGTGATAACAAAAGCTTTGTTATAATGTAGAATAATGTAGAAAAAGATTTGGCTTTTATATGTGTAAAATTGATTATATTACAAAATAAAATGTAAGAAGGATAAGAAAGTTCTTCATTCTTATCACTATATTCCAAATATTGATAAGATAGAGAAAGTATATGTGAAAGATATGCATGGATGTTATTTGGTAAACAAAGATGATCATATATGGATAAAAAAAAGTGATGGATAGAAGAGAATTGTGATAATAAATAATATATAGAACTTGATGTTTCAACCATTAAATATTCTTCAAATGGTGTTGGGTCACCATGTATGGTAACAATTTTATTTACAATTTCAAACTTCAAACATTGGTGAAGAGTGGAAGGGACAACTCTCATCGTATGAATCCAAGGACTCCGGAGAAATAGGTTGTAAGGTGAAGGGCAATATGCCACATAAAACAGAGTATCCAGGATCTTGGATCCAATATTGAGGGGAAAAATTATAGTACCTTGAGCTTCTTGAATTTCATTGTTAAAAGATTTTATAATAACATTTGATTTATAAATATCTTCTTCCTTTATTTTGAGTTTTTGGAATAATTGATAAGTGCATAAATTAAGAGAGGAGTCATTATCTGTCATGATAGTTTTAACAAGTGTTTCTTTACTAGATCCTGTAATGTAAAGATAGTAGTCTTCTTGTGGAGTAGAGGAAGGAATCTCCTCATCATAGAATGAAATATGGTTAACCTCAAGAGGGTTTACACCATTAATTATGTTCTTAGAGAAGATATGATGAGGAACAAATTGTTGGCTAGGTATTTTGAACAAAATTTCCTTGTGATAAATTTGTAATACTTCTAAAAGGGATATCTTTGCTTGAGGATTAATCACTTGTTTTTGGTTATCAAAGTGGATTTCAAATTGAGATTTTGATTCTAAATATGATCTTTCTATGCTTACATTCCATTTTGGATCATTATATAGATTCAAAGATAGTTTTGAAGGTTGGTCAAATGAGGAATCCATATCTTGAATATCAGATTGGGTTGATTGAATTTGAGGTTGCTTATTTGTAGTTTTTGTTACAATATTAATAATATCATCATGATGGGACACATTAACATGAAATATTTGATTGGTTTCCTGTTGTTGATAATTGAGTAGGGGTTCTTGGGAGATCCCCATGTCTTGATTGATTATTGGTATTTGTTGTGTAGGAGTTTGATAGTTTATTGGAGATTTATAATGAGTTGTAGATTGTAATTCCTTTATATTAAAAAGATCCTTATCAATCAAATCTTGAATTGCACATCTTAAATCTTTACAATTTTGTGTCATATGTCCATCTACTCTATGATATTCACAATGTAGCTCCAGTTTAAACCAATCTGATGTGGTATCAGGTTGTCTTATGGAAGGAAGTTCAATAATATTTGTGTCAAGTAAATACTTGAGAATTATATCCATTGGTTGATTAAGCCTAGTAAATTTACGTGATGAAGGTTTTTGAGAGGTTTTTGATAAATGCCTTAGGAATTTCGTCATAAAAGGACCTAATGGTTTCTCACCTCTACTTTCTTCATTTTGGGTAGAATTATGATAGGAAGATTGCGATGTAGGAGGTGAGTGAATGGTAGAATTGGAAGAATAAGTATTTTCTTGTTGAAATGGATGTGTTGTATTGAAAGAAGAGTATTGAAAAGGTGGTGGAGGATTATATGTGGGTTGATAGACATAATATGGATATATGGGAGAATAGATAATATCATTATGAAGAGGATTGGCAAAGGGATTGTTTTGTTGGGTTATGGATGAAAAATAAGAAGAGTGTGATAGAGGTGGTGTTGAATAGGGATGAGGTTGGTCATAATCAACAAATGTATTTGGATGAATTCTTCCAACATTACTAATGGGCTCATATTGATTTGAGTAAAAACTCATGGTTTCTTTAGTACTTCTAAAAGTAATATTTAGCATCTACTATTTAGAATTGAATCTAAAAACATACAAACTTGAAATGATGATTTTGTTATATTTTTTTTTTGCACACATATATATTTTTTTGTTTTTGTTTTCAAAAGGTTATGATGCATTCACGTCGGGTTCACCAAAATGTATCGCTCCAAATTTTTCGCATCCCTACCTTGAGGCTATTGGATCCGCGCCCGGAAGGAGGATGGGAAAAGGATGGTGCGGTACCTCGGACGAGAGGACTTCGCGAAGGTCCCGCCTCTCAAGGGAGGTGTATTTTGGTGATTTTTCGACGGATGGTGGGTTCACCAGGAAACATTTGGCGGCAGTTTCCACGCCTAGGTTTTGGGAATGAGTTTTGATGAGTTCGTTTTATTTTTAAACATTCATCCTAGGTTTGGCCGAATGATTCTAACTTAAACTACATGAAAATGCAATTTAAATGAATACAGCAAACAGAAAAGAAAGCAAAAATAGAGAATTTGTAGGAGGCCAATGAAGATTACCTGATCCGGAAGTCTGATGAAGTTTTTGATTACTTGTAGCAGTCTGGATCGTCTGCAATTCAACAGAATCGCCTTCAATTTGATAAAATCATCTAAACTGACAGGATCGTCTGCAATCTGACGAATTCGTCAGACGAATTCATCAGAGACCTGCAAAACAACAAACAGATGCGAAATACAAGAAATTCTATTTTGTAAACAGGGGCAAACTATATGAAAAAGTAATATGAGTATTGAACAATATACAAGAACAAAAGTAAATGCAAATCACTGTGTTTAGATAGCAGAATATGATCTTAATATGCAAACTAGACAAAATGGGTGAACTCCAGATGCAATATAGTATAAAAACTGAATAGACAATCTAATTTATAGCATAAAATGATAGATAAAAGAGAAAGAAGAGCAAACTCCAAGCACGATTGCCTCGATGTGTGCTGCAATCGAAATCGTCTCGCATCAGAACGAGATCGTCCCGAATTTGATGAGATCGCCTCCGATCTTGACAGGTTCATCGGCTGCGATAGGTGCTGGCTCCGGCTGAAAACCAGTGGTGTACCTGCAATAAAATTAATATAGGACTAGTGCAAGAGCAAATTTGAAGTGTTTTAGCGCATAGGGAGTTGATTTACATAAAAATTCAGCCAGGGGTTGGGGAAGGAAAAGTTTTAGAGTTAAATAGGCATAGGATAGTTGTTGGGAGGTTGGAGATCATCCCAATTTGGGAGATCTCCAATGGGGGAAGGGTCCCAACGGCGCAGACACGCTTCTACCCGGATTGGAGACCCGTTGGAACGGATTCCAACTATGCAAATTTAGTTTTGCGACAAAATCGTCTGGACGTTCTAGTCCAGACGAAATCGTCAAATGCAGGGCGATATCGTCTGATCGGAGACGATATCGTCAAACGGTCAAAACAACTGCTAAAAATGGCACGAAAAAAGAGGAAACGGGTTTCTCGGTGGTTAACGGGCGGTTTGGGAGGTTAAATTTGAATTTAAATTTATTTACTAAGGTGAATGTAATTATTCCAATTTTACTGCGCCAATTTTAGGGTGCTACACATACCACATATGAAATATAGACCCCGCACCTAAAATATCACCCAAAAATACCTTTGTTTTAGCTCCTATCAGTGTTGGATGGGGGTGAATTCCATAACCAATAAACAAGTGCATGAGATCCAAGATTTAGAATCAGAGTGCTCTTGTCCAACTAGATTTAGTAAAAATAAACCCTCAACCCATGTTTATAAATGCACACTCTTGAGTCACTCAAGTAAACCCCATGGAATCTAGATAGTAGAATATCATGGGATAACTTAAACAACCAAACATAAATAGGCATTCATACAATTAATAAATAATAGGGAGATAAAGTTAGAGACCAAACAATGTAGAATTTGTATTTACATAGAGGTAAACCTTACATATGAATTGTAATGGCTAAAGAGCCACCCTTAGGAATGACAAACATTCCACTATTTATAGGTATATTTACATCAATTTCAAAATTTAACATTAATGGTGGTAGGTAGGAAGACAATCCTTATAGCAAACAAGCATCGTATGAGTACACTATTTCTATGGATAGCACCGATATTCTAAAAGGAGGTAGATGCATCTGGTTGAATCTGGGCCTTTGGATCCTTTGATGTTTCTATCCAGTTTATTAATTCTTAGCTTCCTCATCCTTCTTCTCAACTAGAAATCCTCTAGTTAGGTAGTGAGTTAAAGGTATTGAAGCACCTAGGGAGAAATGTGCCTCAAATCAGTCACTTTCGCATACGTTGTTAGGTACCCGAATTGTTGGAGTAATGGACAGGTCTTCTATTTGAATTTTGGGAGATGGTGGGAGCTTTGCATGTTGTGCAGGTGCTTTTATCCCACCCATGAAGATATTTTAGGAGAGGGCATAACTTCTCCTAAAACTTCCTCCCAATGTATCTCCTGCCCAATGTGGGTGGGAGTTTTCTATCTCCCTCAATAGCGGGTTTTCCTGATGCTTCTGCCCATTTTGAATTCTTGAAAGGTCCACCCAATAGATGGGTAGGTCTTATAGAAAGTTCTATCCCAAGGTTAAGGGTGGGTATTCCATATATTTTGTCACCCACCCTAATTTTATCCACCACCAATTCATTGGTTTGGTCCACCTATGGCTGTTGTTACCACTGACTAATATCTTCTGCCCATACACCGATGTTATTGCAAAATTTGGTGGGATCCTAGAAGAGTGGGTGAGGAGGCACAAAAATTCTCACCCACACTCTTGGTGACTTACAGGGGTTTTTAACTCTATAAAAATGAACCTAGCAAGCCTTCAACTAGCAAAGCACTCACAAATAGGGAAAAGGATAAGGGAATATTAGATAATGTACAAACAAAATGGGGCACAGGGAGGAATACGATGAAAAATATAGGGCAAAACATAGTGGAAAGGAAAAAAATAAGGAAAACATAAGGGATGGGCTAGGTGAAAAGGAAGAGAAACCCCTGGGAATGAGAATGAGGAAATACTAGAATGAGGAAATAAGGAGAAGGAGTGATTTTAAGATGATTGCAGAACTAAGCAACCATCAGAACAACAATAGCCAAATGAAGAAAACATGACAAAAAGGGATAACAAGAGGGGACACAATGTTGAGCAAAACCCAAGAAGAAGAGAAGCAGAACTACTGGATCTATGACACATTTCCATAGAGTAGTAATACTAAAGCTCTTAGTTTATGGGATATCCCCAAGCATCGTATACCCATGAACATACTCCACTGCAGCACAAAGCTAATTCAAGAATAGACAGGTTACCAAAAACCATGATTTTCAAGGTCAACAACTTTTGGTAATCTACCTATTCTTGAATTGGCTTTCCACCAAGCAGGTTTTAATAGGATGTGCTTTCGCCATAAGCATGCCATGAGACCTTTCATCTACATTCATATTTTCTTCAGATTATTGTTTGGAATGCATATATATAGGGGAAGGTATAGTGGAATAAGCACCCTTTTTGAAAATATTTGACAAGATATGAATTGTTGACTCATGCCACCATTGGTGCATCGGTGCATCTTCCTACTTACTTGAGTCTTGCTAGCTTTTGATTGATGCAATCACATGCATTTTTGATTTTTTTTACTATCATATCCTTATCCATTGGGCTACAAAGTCACAAAAATCTAAAAAAAAAGAAACGATGAACAAGAAAGAAAGAACTATAATATAGGAAAAATGCTTAGAAACCAAAGATGCTTAGCTGAAATTCTTATTTTTTCCTAGGTTACGCTACCTTGGTGCACTTTTATTTACTTGTTGGCATATGTACACAAAATTACAGTGTGATTTGTATGCTTCAACCACTGATTCACTCCAAAGCTCATCTAGTGAATCTATAATGACCGGACCAAATTGTACTAAACTTGAGGTACTCTTTGTAGTCTAGACAACATTGCCAACCTTTCCAAGTCATGAAAGACTCACAACTTGGTAGATCATTATGCATACCAACACTTATGCAATTTATGATCAATGTGGTAATAAATTTTGCCATGTGGGAGCCATATTCTTGTATTGGTTTATCTGGAAATAGGCTTCGATGTTTCTAGTATTTGGGATCCACCTACTATGAAATCCTAGCTTCATATGCCTCCACCATTCTCGCATATTTTCTTCTAAAGGGTTCATTAATTGAGCCTACTACTGATGGGACCTCCTCGAGATCTGGATGTTGATTAGCTAAGCCATCATGGAGATGACTTGGCTCTTGCTCATCATGTCCCTAGACACAAAAAGGGTGCAAAAATACCTCCTTTTTGTGGGTGGAGTTTCCACCCTGGTCTAGATCCTCTATCTTCTAGGAGAAGGTGCAAGTGTTGAAGTTGTCATTTTCAAGGTTGGTGCTTGCACTTCTCCCACCTAGACTAGATAAGACATCCACCCCTTGTGTTCTTCCAGACTGTAGCTCTAGCTCCTACACAAATTGAGATGGCATCCATGGTGGGTATTGTGCATTTGGGAGGGAAACAATAGTGGTTGGAAAAGGGGATGGGAGGGTGGAGTCATATAAAGATGTCTTTCCTACTTGAAGTAGGAGTCACTCTACTTGTACAACCTCCTAAAATATTTTAGGGAATCTCCTTTCCTCATATTATAGTAGTAGGAGGCCTATATTTGAGCTGAAAGCCCGAACATAGTACAAGTGAGCTTGGGTGAGTGATGGATGGTATTGAAGGGGAATCCTCTTCTAACTCCTCTTGAATTGAATGTTGAAGTTGATGAGATATTTCAAAGGTGCCCTCTTGATGAATGAGAGATGCATCAAGAGTTGGAAGGGATCCATGAAGCCATCAAATGTGTCAATCAGAGCTCCCACCAAGTCTACCCATGAGAAGATAGTCTTCCACCCAAGGGTTCGATACCACAATATTACCCTCCCCTCTAGAGATAGGATCAAGAGTTTGACCATGATGTCTTCATGGGTAATACCATGGAGGGATACTAGTGTGGTGACATCTTCCAGATGTTCTCAAGCAATTTCCAAGGTGCCTTTATACTTAGTTAGGGAATTCATGGCACCCTTGGGAATTTCATGCCAAAAGTGGAGGTTTAGTGGATCAATGTCATTCCATTGAGGAAACCATGGCTAAGCCATCAAGGCACTAGTCTTCAAAGGTCCCAGTTCTTCTGTTGGAGTCAGATTTAAAGTCACCAGATGAGCATGCTATCTCCACTAGTGAGGTCAAGGCTACTCATCATACCTTGAGTCCTTTGAGATATTTGGATCTTCAACGTGAGTGGACGATTGGTCTCATGATATGGATGTGCCATGTAGTCAAAGTCACCAGGTGACTTTGAGTAGATATGGATAAATTAGAGAGCCACCAAAATTTGATTTTCTAAAACATGGAAACTCAGTGAGTTCCCCAACAGAGTCACAAAAAACTATTGGTCACAAATTCGACACTACATGCTAGGGTGAGGGCGGACCAATGACGTAGCATAGAATGACCTTAAAATTAGGATGGGGTGGAATATCTTTGAAGAAGACTGGCTCCTTAGGGGGTGGTTCCAGATATCTACACCACAAAATAAAAAAAGGTAAAAAGGGGAAAGAAATAATAAAATAGTCGTAGCCAAAACTCATAAGGATGGGTATAGCCACATCAAGACCTATGTAGGAGACATACCACATATGAAACACAAACCCTGCACCTAATAGATCACCCAAAAATACCTTTGTTCTAGCTCCTATAAATGGTGGGTGGAGGACGAATTCCAGAACCAATGAATAGGTGCATGAGATCTAGGATTTAGAATTAGAGCACTCCTATCCAACTAGCTTTAGCAAAAATAAACCCTCAACCCATGTTTATGAATGCGCACTCCTGAGTCACTCAAGTAAACCCCATGGAATCTAGATAGTAGAATATCACGGGATAACTTAAACAACTAGATAGAAATAGGCATTCATACAATCAATAAAGAATAGGGAGACAAATTCATAGATCAAACAATATAGAATTTATATTTACATAGAGGTAAACCTTACATATGAATTGTAATGGCTAAATAGTCACCCTTAGAAATGACCAACATTCCACTATTTATAGGTATATTTACATCAATTTCAAAATCAAACATTAATGGTGGTAGGTGGGAAGATAATCCTTGCAGTAGACAAGCATCGTACTAGTACATTATTTCTCTAGATAGCACCGATATTCTAGAAGGAGGTAGATGCATCTAGTTGAATTTGGGCCTTTGGATCCTCTGATATTTCTACCTAGTTTATTAATTTTTAGCTACCTCATCCTTCTCCTCGAATGGAGATCCTTTGGTTGGGCGGTGAGTGACAGGTATTGAAGAACCTTGGGAGAAATGCTCCTCAAATCAATCACTTCCAAGTACATTGCTAGGTACCCAAATTGCTGGAGTAGTGGATAGGTCTTCTATTTGAATTTTAGGCAATGGCAGGAGCCTTACATGTCGAGAAGGTTCCTTTATCCCACCCACAAATATATTTTAGGAGAGGGTAAACCTTTTCCCAAAAAATTGCCCTACTTACAATTGTATCTCCCACCCAAGGTGGGCGAAAGTTTTCTATCTCCCTCAAGGGTGGGTTTTCTTGATGCTTTCATCCATTTTGTCTTCTTGAAAGGTCCACCAAATATATGGGTAGGTCTTTTAGAAATTTCCACCCCAAGACTAAGGGTGGTTCTTCCATCTATTTTTTCACTAGCCTTGCTTTTATCCATCGTCCGTTTGTTGATTTGGTTCACTTGTGGTTGTTGCTACAACCAACTAATATCTTTCACCCATCCATCGATGTTATTTCAAAATTTTATGGGCTCCTAGAATATTGGGTGAGGAGGCACAAAAATTCTCACCCATAAGACTATAATGCAATCTATCCTTCTACAACTTTTAATCTAAATATGGTGCCTTAATGAAGTTTGATAATAATCCAATTTGAGGTTTAATCAATGAACCTAATTGCACCCAAGTTTCTTACCTCTTTGATGGCTTCTGAAGTAGATGTAGATCTTGGTTTTTTTGATTCACCAAGTTTTTGCCTTGTAATGGTTGAATTCGTAGATTCTTGTTAGCTATCTAGAATAGTTTCCTGCTTCACCAAATTGTATCCTTGAACTTTTTATCTTGAGCCTTGGATTTGGTGGCTTGAATCTTGTAGTGATATTTTGATTTTTTATTGTATATTCAGAGAACTCATTTCTCTGAACTGTGCCTTCTTGTTGTGAGAGGTAATCTCCAAATCTCCTGTATTTGGTAGGCTTCTTCTATATGAATCAACCTTCAAACTTCTTATTGAATTTTTACTTCAAACAAGATCTTCTTCTTCTCAAGATTATAAATCTCTTGAGGTATTCACTAGATTATTCTTTGTGTATTTGGCACTCCTTGCCAAATTATTCTTCTCTTGGGCTTGTTTTTGGATGGTGACAATTGTCCCAAGTCCTTCACTATCAGGTGCTTTCTCCTTGGTAGTGGATTTCTCCAATGAGTTGTCCTAGGAACATTTTTGATGATGCTTCTATGAGCTCTACAACAAGGCTCTCCAAGCCTTCCTTTTTGTTTTTTCTTGATACCTCTCCAAGGTCTTCTATATTGTAGCTTCTATGGTCTTCCAACTGAGACCTTTTATTCAACCTCATGCTTCTAGAAATGTTGGTGATGATATCTTCTTCTTGAATCTCTAATTCTACTGCTTCTAGATTTGTACAGGACTATCCTAGTCCTTCTCTTTCTTCCAAGAATAGTTCTTCAATGAGATATTCTCTTTATATCTTCAAATCCTTCTTGAAGGAAATATTTAATCAGTAAAGGAGATCACTAATATCCTATTTCTTGGACTCTTCTTTAGAGTTTTCTTCAGGAAATCCTTTCTGGATTTTTATTCTAAATCAAGAATTTATATTCTAAATCAAGAAATATTCTTGAATTATTCTTAAAGAACTCTTCTTTGGAGTATTCTTCTGAATCAGGAATTATTTTCTAAAGTCTTACTTAGAATTAAGGCTTATACAACCTTCTTCTTGATCAAGGTTAATATGGCATTTTATACTTTTGCACTTTATAGGTATTGATATTGAATGGAGATCACCAATATCCTATCTCCTTCTTTGAATCAACTTCTAGAGTCTCTTCTTACTTGAGTCTACTATAAGGCTACTATGGCTTTTTTTTCACTTTTGCACATTGTAATATTGTAGCTCTTGTAATGGGACCTTTCTAGAGGTCTTTGAAAGCTTAAATATTCTTCCTTGTTGTTGCAACTGCTGGAATGATTCTAAGAAGATATTCTTCTCTTGTAGGAAGATTCCCAACCTTTTGTTGAATCTCATTTTTCGGCAACAAGTTGTTAGAAACTGGAATTGAAGAATTTGTAATTCTAAAGAAAATAATCTTTACTAGTTGATTTGTCAATCTGGTGGCTTGAATGTTGAGTCCTAGTCTTCACAAGTTTTTTGCAACTCTATGGAAAGACTCTAGCCAAATATAATCTTAGAATTTTTGACACTAATATTTATTTTAGTCCTCACTTATGACTCTCCCTATTCCTCTTGACCTACTGGACTTCTCTTGTGATGACTTTTGTAAGTGGCGATGCACACTAGCGAATCTAGTTTTAAAAAGTGCAAAGAGGAACTATGATGGATGTAGGTCCTCTTATCTTGATTTACCATGGCTCTAATAACAGTATTAGCTTTTGAGGATATATGCAGTGGAAGAAATATAACACAGGTTCTAATAATATGCAATAAATATGAAAGCAAGTGAGTCTGCAATATGACTGAAATATACTATAAATACAAATGACAAAAATACAATGCAATATGGAGGAAATAGTCACTCCATTAATATGATCTAAAGAGCTACATTGTGCTCCATATAGGAGCACTACTACTACAATGCACTTGACTTGATATTCACTGGATATAGTATCTACCACTATAAGGCTCTTTATATAGGAATATAGATTCCTTGGCCAAAACTCTACCTAGCTATACAAGGGAACACCTTGCACATTTCCACTTGTGCATTTATTACATTGCTTGAAGTAAATAGATAACTCCCCCCTAAAGTAATATTCCACTCTAACTATGTACCTAAGGTGGTACATCTACATGACCCAAATGATGTAATATACTCTAACTCTAATAGTCTATCCACTACATCTTAGTAGACTAAAATTTACAAAAAAATATTTTATCATAGTTTTTTTTACCAACTCTAGGTTGTTAGTTTCCTTCTTGAAGCATAAGTGCAACCACAAGAACTATAATAAATAGTTTAACAATCTCAAAAAGTTAAAAATTCATGATTAAATCTTATCAAGGAATATATGCATAATAACTAAACTATGAATCATTATATAATACAAGAGAAATTCATTTATATCCCAAATAACCAATTAAGAAATTATTTTATCATTTTAATAAGTTATGAAATGAATGTCATTCATATTATAATGAAATTTTAATAAATAATAATGGTATTATTTTAATAAATGGTTTAGCAATCTCAAATTGTTGAAAGTTCCAATCCATACTCTATCCCATAATCTAACCAATAACCAACAACTCAAATAATACGTTCAACCATGAAGTCCATCTAATATCACAGTTCACTTAACAAAATATGAACTATTAGTTTCCTCCAATGCATTGGTGTATAAATGGATCCCCTAAAATATTTTGTAATCCTTTGGAACATTATTTAGAATTTGCTCCTTTTAGATTTTTATTTTTAGCTTTACCTAAACTTACTAATTCCTCTAACCATGGAAAAAAGAAATTAACTTCCTAATACTCTATTAAAACCCATCTATTGGGTAGCCTATCTACACATTTATTCCCTTCTCTTAATATAGGTGTAAACATGATTTCTTCAAATTTTGTAGCAAGTCCTATATTTCCATAATGATATCTTGTAGTTTCCATAGAGCCTTTGCTTTCCTCAAAATTGCATTTATTAGTATTAGTGAATATCCTTCCATACATACTCTATTCTATTTTATTTTTCTATAATTTTTTAATCCTTCCAAAGACACTCAAGCTTTAGCTTCATTATTTGTCTTAAATACGCTACTGAAAGGGCAATATGATAAAATCTCACACTTATTATTTATGATTATTCCTTCTCCTCCTACTAGTCCTAGATTTTCTTTAGGAACTCTATAAAAATTCAATTTAACCAACTCTACTTCTGGTGGTTCCCACTTTTCTTTCATTTCTCTTGTACCACCATCATTATTCTAATTGATGAATTCACTCCATCTACAAAGGCTCTCTACTTCAAGATTAGGGATTGGGTGAGTTGGTAGGGATGATTTAGACTCCTCAATGGCTAATTAAATATTCCTTATAATTACCTCTAAACTACTTTACTTTCCTTTACACATTTTTCTATTCCTTTCTATCCATACAGTCCAAAGTATTATATCTTTTGATGTATCCTATATTATCTAAAATGCTTCACTTTTAAAAGTGTGCTACCATTGCTTTAATCATTCTTCAATTCTACCATTCATCACCATACATTTACCAAACATATTAAGAATCCATTACCATAGTTCCCAAATAATTGAGTAGTGTCCTAAGAGATGGTCTATACTCTCCTCCTCCATTTTACATAGAACACATTGTGAGGGGCCATGAAAACCCCTTTTCATTAGGTTATCCCAGGATAAAATTTTCCTATGAACTACTAGCCATACAAACATTTGGACTTTTAGAATGCTCAGGTTAACCCAAATATCTCTTCATATTCTTATGATATTCCTTTTTTGTTGGTGCTTTATATTATATATGCTTCTTGATATGCATTCTCTTGAGCTATTTAACTCACAAATTAGCTTATCCTCAACTCCTTTCAGAATAATTATTGTTGTTACCTTTATGCTCAACTACCTCCTAGCAACAATGTCTAGTGTACTTGTAAAAAACTCTTCTTGCCACTTGTATCTTCCTTCCTGATACTTGTGCATAATGTTTGAAATCCTATCACCATATTTATCTTGAAGTAATATCATACATATTTTCAAATTTAGATCTAAATTGAGTGGTCTTTTATCACATCAAGTATCTATTGGATAGATACTTGGTATGATAAAAAATCACTCAATCTAGATCTAAATTTTAAACCATGGATGTGATTACTTGATGTGGTAAAATACCATAAATATAGATATAAATTGAATGGAATAAGGTAATTTTAGGTCTTAGTTAATTATTACTCATGAAAGAGGTAAAATATTGAGTGATATTTTATCACACCATGTAATCTCATCCATAGAATTGTTTCCTAAGGAAAGTAACAGATATAAAAGGAGAAGTGTTAACCTTAGGAGAACAGGTAGAATATAAGGTTCTTTTTCAAGTAACCCTGAGAGTACTTCTATAAAGCTACAAGACTTTAGTTACATTTTTATAAATTCTAAGTAAAGATACATCATTTGATGAGTTAGTGAATATTCTACAAGAATATGAGGTAGAGAATACAGTAAAAGATAAAATGACTAACAATACATTAGTTAAAAAATATAATACATAAGGAAATGTTGCATCATCTCCAAAAGGAATATTTATATGGAATAATAGCTATTATAAATTATGGAAGAAGAAAGTTCATAGTACCAATTATTGCAGATTTAATCCTAAAAACCAGTATCAAGGAAATCAAACAAATTGTGGAATCCAATCAACTAGGCCATTCCAACCAAGACAATATAGAATCAATATTATCCACATCAGCAATAATTTCAGCATCCATATGCTTCAAAAAATCAATACAATCATCCACAACTATAATATAGATAAGGGAAACAAAAAGGACACTCAGTTCAAGATATTCAAGAAATTCAAGAACTGGAAGAACCTACAAATGAACATGACGCTAAAGCTATCTCAGCAAATATAGTATTTTATGAAGATACTAACTATTTACTTTATCAAAATATAGACAAGGATAAAAATGAAGAAGACAAGAAAGAAGAGCACAAATTCCATTACCAGAACAAAGACCATATTGAAGACTAAAGTCTTCAATAACCAAATAATGTAATACAAGGGGGTGTTGGAATATATTATATTATTTGGTACATGATAATGTACCATCTTGGGTACATCATTATATTAGGAGAGTGTCTTATATTAAGGCTTGAGTATTTAATTTATGTAATGTAATAAATGCACAAGTATTATTAGAATGTGCAATGATGTAAATGTGCATGGTGTCCACATGTACATGAGTCCTTAGAATAGGAAGATGAAGATTCATAGGAAGGTGGAAGGCCAAGAGTCATGTATCATTATATATAGACATTTTTTAGATGAGTTGAGAGATGAATCAAGCAAGAGTAGTAGAGGTGATAGACTAGAGTAGATACAATGTAGAACTTGTATGAAGTATGGAGCATTGATATCTCCACATATTATAACAAGTTTAAATTTTCATGATCTTTCATTAATGGATATTTCATGAGTTATTTCAGAAGTTTCTCATGCTATTTAGTTGCTTATTGGATTTTCATTATCATATATATAACATTGCATGCTTAATTTACTACTTGTAGTTGCATTTACTTTAAGTTTATAGCATCAAAAGCTAATAGTATTGAGAAAGAACCAACTTTACAAAAAGTTTTCTAAGTGTGAGTTTTATGCCTCACAAGTTTAGTATTTTGGGCATATCATATCTACAGAAGGGATTGTTGTAGACTTTAAGAAAATTGAGGCTATATTGTATTGGATTGCACCCACAAATGTGTCATAAGTTAGAAGCTTCATGAGGCGCACTAGTTATTATAGGTATTTTTTGAAGGATTATCCAAATATTGCCTACTCTCTAACCAACCTTTAGATAAAGAAAAAAAAGTTCCAATGGTCGGATAAATGTGAGACAACATTTGAAACTCTAAATAATAATCTAACTATAGCAATAATTATCAATATACTAGATTCTTTTGGAAATTTTATAGTGTGTGCAGATGCATCCTTAGAAGGTTTGGATGGGGTGTTGTCCCAAAATGAGGCTACAGTAGCATATGAGTCTAGGAAACTCAAGAATCATGAGTTGAATTATGCTACACATGACCTAGAATTGGAAGCGATTATGCATGCACTAAATATTTGGAGGTATTACTTCTTGGGTAAACCATTTGAGTTAAGGATAAACCATCAAAGTATAAGGTATATTTTTACCTGGCCTATGTTGAATGTAAGACAAAAAAAGTGGATAGAGTTCTTAGCAGAATATAAATTTGGTATTTGAGTATATCAAAGGAAAATAAAATAAGGTTGTAGATGCCTTGAATAGAAGGCACATTAATTTAACATAAATTCATATAGACTTTATGGATAAAGTCCAATAAATGCAGCTACATGATCAATATTGCATTGAAATCTAGGCAAAAATTGAGAGAAATATTGAGGAAAATAAGGAATTCAACATAAATATGGACTTTTATGCTCTAATGATAGGGTTTTCATACCCAAAACTAGTGATTTGATGAGAATTATTATGCTATAGGTGCATAGTTCTCCATATTATACTCATCTAGGAGGTGGTAAGATGAGAGAAAACATGAAAGACCCTTCTATTGGGTAGGAATGAAATAGGATATCACTAATTTTATTACTAGATGTCTGGAATGTTAGAAGATTAAGATAGAGTATCAACATCCAATAGGGAAATTATACCCACATGATATTCCTACTCAAAAGTGGTAGGTAATATCTATGAATTTTATTCTGGGTTTACCGAAGACTAAGTACCGACATGATGTAATAATTGAGGTGTTTTAAAAGCTAACCAAGGTTGTATATTTTATACCAAGAAACATCAAGGATGATATGCCAATTGTGGCAAATAATTTTGCCAAGGAAATTTTTAGGTTACATGGTTTTCTAGAGGTGATCATATTATATATAGATTCTAGGTTTACATCAAAATTTTAGTAAGCTCTTAATCGTGCAATGAGAATTAAGTTGAACATTAGTTCTACATGCCATCCAAAGATGGATGAAAAAATAGAGAGGGTCAAATAAGTCCTAGAGGATAAGCTTCACATGTATTGCATGGATCAAAAGTTTAAGTGGGAAGACTTTTTACATCTAGTTGGATTTACATATAATAATGGATACCATGTTTGGGAATGGCTCTATTTGAGTATTTTTATAGTATAAGATGCAAAACATCTCTATCATGGGATAATATAGAATATTAAGTGGTGATCAGACTGAACACTATCAGAGATATGGAGAAGCAACTTAGAGTGATTCAACAAAGGCTCAAGAAAGTTATCGATTGCTAGAAGAGCTATGTTGATATGAAGATACCACCAAGAGAGTTCTCTATGGGAGATAGAGTTTTCTTAAGGGTAAGACCCGTAAAAGTTTCATCAAGTCAACTAAGTTAGATCCTCGCTATGTTGGGCCTTTTGAGACCATTGATAAGTTTAGTCCAATGTCTTGTAGGCTTGCCTTATCGCCTAACCTATTAAAGATCCATGATACTTTCCACATATCCTTCCTTAGAAAATATGTTGATCCTTATCATGTTTTAAATGTTTCAAAATTACAAATGGCATATCCATCAGTCATTGAGGTGTGACCAATAATAATTCTAGAATTTCATATCAAAATGTTGAGGAAACGAACCTTAGGTCAATGTAAGGTCAAATGGGACCAATATTCCAAACATTATGCAAAATGGAAAGATGAGGAAATGAAGCATTTCCCATATTTATTTGAAATAAATATGTATGTTTATTCTAAGAAAAACATAGAGGATTGTGTTTAGTCTAAGGGGAGAGTATGTAATGGCCCTCCTTGGCAAGACTTGTTGTTGACATTGGTTTATGTATTGATGTGTAGATATCTAATACATAATAGCATTTTATGTTATCAATATGTGTTGGCAGTTTCACTTTATGCTTGATTATATTAATTTAGAATATGGTGCTATTGATGAATTTGTGATTGTAATAATATGTACTCACACTAGTGGATTGGTATGGGAAAACCACAAAATTTGAGATTTAATTTGATATGATGGATGAATTGTTCATCAATGACTCAAGGGTAAAAGAATACCCTTCATATAGATGTATTGCATATATGTTTATTGTTTGAATACACTGTTGGACCATCAGGTTGCTATTGCAAAAAGAGTCATCCTTAATAGGTAGGGGATAATTTTTTGGTTATCTTAAAAAACCACCTACTTAAGAAAAACCAATGTGGTGTATTATTGAATTACAAAGTCTTTGTATTGCTTGTGTTTTGGAAGCATAGAATTGGTTGGTTAATCCAATAAAGTATTAATAAGGCTAGTAATATTAATACTTGAAATATTAATATCAATGTTAATAATTAATATTAACATCTAGTATTAATTGGTAAGTAATTAATCCAATTACCCTATTATTAATTAAAACTAAGAGGTAATAATATTTTGGATGAGTAAACAGATTAATTACTTATATTTTGCTTTATAAATAGGTAAGCTTAGAATAAGAGAAAAATAAAAGTCAATTAACTTCATCGCTAATAAATATTTGGAGTTTCCAATGTTTTAAAAATTAGAAATATAATATTAAAAAAGGGTTTAGTATTAAAATATTTTAAATGATTAAAACATTAGCATAAGAAAATATATTATTAGTGGAGGGTGATAAAGAATCTTGAAAGAAATTATTTTGCATAATAGGAAAGCATGCAGTGGATGACGCTTTCTTAGTTGTTGGTCTCCTTCTCTGAATGGATATTTGAATGAACTCATAGATTATTTTGAGTGCTAGAGGAAGATGTTTTGGAGGAGCACACAAGAAGGGGGTAAGAGTTCAAAGGTAGACAACATCCTAGTAATAGCGTTGCAAAGGTAAATATCCTCAAGATCTATTAAGTGACTATTGCTATGTATTATGGTTTGTTAATATGAGAATGTAGAGTTTGTTTGTTTCTCTTCTCATTTGATGGGTAGAAGAGATTGACAATTTTGCTTTTGTTTCACAGATTTGTTTATCCAACCTTGTTGATCTCATTGCTTTTATTTTTACCTGTGATCAGTTGAGATCACCGTAGGTTGGATCATGCTTTGCTTAGAGTCTATGCTCCTCTATTAGCAAAATTTGTGTTCTTTTTTTTTAATTTTTATGCTTTGGGCTCTCTATATGTAGTTATCTATATGAACCCCCCTATGTGTTGAGTGGATTCTATTTATTTGGGAGTACCTTGCATTGTGTATTTAGTGATAGTTGTAGCATCTGAATACATGGTTGTTGTATGGTTTATCATTTTTTGGCTATGCTTTGTCGATATTATGGGTCTATATCTTTAGATTTATGCCAAGATGGTATGGTTGAAGCAATTATTTTGTGTTAGTTTGTATGTGTTTCCCTCATTGCTAGCACCATGAAGTATAGATTTTCATGTATTTTAGTTTAGTTGTTGGTTAATCTCGGTGTTGCTTTAGCTTAAGAGGTTTGTGTTTTTAGTTTTTGGTTTATGATTTTAAATATTCCTCTACTCAACTTTGTTCTTTGGAAATTAAAAATCTGGTTGTATTTTTAATGCAATGGTTGCTATCAATATCTATGGTTGAATAGAGAAGATTAGTAATTAAATATTATGCTTAGTCAATTAATATTGACTATCGCTAAGTAATATTAATATTGGAATGCTCTTTGTAAATTGATTGTGTATTATGAACTTGCACATTTTTATGTTTGCAAGGTCTAAGTGTTTTCATGTTTTCTATCCATGATTATATAAGTTTTACTTTTGATTTGGTTGAAACTAGGAAAAATATTACTTTAAAGTCTATTAGAGCTTAGAATTTTGATAGCTTTATTACATATGAAATTAGAGTTTACTTCTTAAAAATAAAATCTTATAGAACAGTAAATCTTGTAACTTATGGAATTGAAAAACTATTATGGGAGGTTTGATTTTTAATTCATATATGCATAAGGGTTGTTATGAATGGATTAAAGAGTATTTTCTATGAATATTTAGTAATGATTCCCAAGGCTTGAGTACATAACAAAATCCATTACAGAGAAGTATGGGATTCTCTCCTAGCTTAGTGGAAATTTTTGAAGATGCATTGTTGTATGTGTGCTTGTCTTACTGTTAAAATACGTGTTAGACTTGCATTGCATATAATAAGTTATCCTGATCCCTAGATTTCTTATCAAGTTTGTGGAAAATATCTTCAAGAGGGGGACCTTGAAAAGGGAAAGGGGGTATTTGGACCTTTGGTTTTGTTCATAGCATTGTTATTGAGAAAGAGCTCATATTTGGAAAATGATGTATTGTAATTTTGAACTAGAGGGAATATGTTGTAGATACTCTCATTTTAATATTTCAAGAATTGATCAATGAAAGAAAGAGTGTATGTCATTTCTTTGAGATCTTGGAATAGAACTTACTATGAATGGAAAATTAATTGTGGTGTTTATTTATGAAAAGTATTTGGAATGCTTATGAAGGAATGTGTTGAAAATTCATTATATTTTTTTGGGATTTATAATTCCTTTTATTTTTGTTCATACTTTTCATTTGTAATGCTAAATACTAGTATTAAATGGAAATGCTTAAGTTTCAATTTTAGCATTATGTTATAATTAGGTATGTTAAAGCTTAGCACTTTATTGATTTGTGGGAGAGATGTTATGGTTCAATTTGTATATGATTCTTGGGTTTTGGGGAGGTCTAAGCCATATTAGAACCCTCGAGTCAAGAATATAACCCAATGGAGTTATAGTGATGCAATAACTAGGTGGTTGTTAATCTAGCAGGAGTAGCACAGATGCAATAACTATATTTATATGAATATTATACCTTTAAAAATGAGGCTTGGGTATTTCCAAGGTGGTGAGATCTTGGAAAATTATTCACAAGTTAGTAAAGTGGTAGCATCATGAACAGTGAGGATAAGATGATCATGTTAATTACCAGGTAGTTGGTAATGGCCTTAGTTAGCCCATGGAGGTGTGGTAACTAAGCACTAAGGCATTACACCAAAATAATTCTACATAGATAGAATTATGTAGGGTTAGGTAATAGGAGTCTCGCTTTAAATATTATGGGCCTTAAAGGATAATCTCTACATTGTGGTCAAATTATCCTATATCGATGAGGATATGGGAAAGGTGGGGGGACCGCTATTGACGTCATTTCTAGATGGTGAGGTTTAGAAAGGTGAACCCCAATAATAAGGGATGTTTGAATAACACAATCTTATACTGATAGGGGGGTGAACAGTATAAGGTAAAAATTTTATCTTTTCTTTCTAAAGTAATAACTTCAAATAATATCAATGCAATAATGAAAAATGCACAAATCACCACACACATACGAGGCAAATATTTTACATGGAAACACCCTCTCGATAGAAAACCATAGCAAAATATTGCTTATATATTCTTCAATAAATTTTGTGGGCACCAACTCACAAGAGACACCAATCCCCTATACAATTTCATGGACACAAATCCACATGAGACACCAATCCCCTACACAATTTTGTGGATACCAATCCACAGGAGACACCAATCCCCTATATCAAGTTCATGGATACCAATCCACAGGAGACACAAATCCCCTTGCTCAAGTTTGTAGACACCAATCCATAGGAGACACCAATATCCTTTCTCAAGTTCATGGATACCAATCCATAGGATACACCAATCCCCTTGCTCAATTTAATGGACACCAATCCACAGGAGACACCAATCCCCTTGCTCAATTTCATGGACACTAATCCATAGGAGACACTAATCCCCTTGATCAAGTTCATGGAAACCAATTAAAAAGAAACACCAATACCCTTGCTCAATTTTTGATCCAAATGATACTAATATCTATTGCCCAAAACTTGCTCACAACACTACTCAAATATACTCCAAAACCTACTCACAACACTGCTTAAATATGCTCCAAAATCTACTCACAAACACTGCTCAAATCTGCTCCAAAACCTACTCACAAAACCTGCTCAAATATGCTCCAAAAACTTCTTACAAAACCTTCTTAAATATACTCCAAAACCTGCTTACAAAACTTGCTCAAATCTACTCCAAAACTTGCTCAAATATACTATAAAACCTATTTGATAATGGCATCACATTCTTCACCTTTTCCTCAATTTGCTTTCCACTACTAAAAGAAATTCTACCCAAAATTATTTTATATTCATGAACATATAGAGAATGATATGCACTAATATAGTAAGCTTCAAATGGACAATATGTTCTTCACATTCATTAAGTTTGTCACTTCCACATATCTCACATTTATTACATTTTAAAGGTAGCTCAATTCTATCTTAGATAACTTACTTGTGTGTTGACTTGGAGATGCTAATACCTTGCTCTTCTTCCTCTATCATGTGTACCTTTCCTTCTTCTTGAAATGACTAAATTTTCCTTCCTTGTTAATTAAATTCTTGGGTGAATATGTACACTTAATATTCTTTGACACCTTGAATTGTTCCAAATATGTGCCCTCCAAATCTACTTTAATAATGATGATCTTCCTCTTGCATGTGCTTTTCAAATCTGGTCAATAATTCTCTTTTTCCCTTCTTGATTTAAATATCAAATCAATCACTTTAAACCCTTATCATTTCTTTTAAAAACCTACACAATAAATCTTAAAAATAATTCCTTATATCTCGCTTTTAAAATTTACAAATAAAGCTTTATTCTAACAACATGACCCTTATATCTCCCTTTTATTAATTTACAAAAATTACAAATTTATACTAACATCATGACCCTTATATCTCCCTTTTATTAAATTGCAAAAATGAAGCTTTATACTAACACCATAAACCTTATATCTCCCATTTTATTCAATTTAATAAAAGTTAAACTTTATAATTACCTTGCATAGATGCGGATGAGAATCGATCCCCTGACCTCTAGAAGCGCAATGCCCTAACATGATATTTTGTCCAACTAAGCTACCACAATAGGTGAAACCAAAGGGTACAATAAAATATTTAACTCCTTCATTGTGTTATTTCAAACTCCTCAGCAAAACAGGTCTTGAAGAGATTCGACCCTTTAACCTTCTACATTGTAGCACTCCACACAAGCTAGGCAACCAACTAGGATACCCCAATGGATAAAACCAAAGGTGCATGATATGACATTTAACTTTGTATTTGCACTACCTCGAACAGTAAAAACCATAGCAAAATAGGCACCGAGAGGATTCTAACCTTGTACCATCTGCACAACAACACTCTATGTGAGCCAGGCAATCGACTGGGCTACCCAAGTGGATGAAACCATGGAAGCACAAAAGTATATATGGATCCTTCTTCGGATCACTAGCACTAAACTTGCACTCCTCTCCTCCCTCCTTGTGCTCTGCCGCTCGTACTCACCATGATGTATTAATCGATTTTCTTACTACTTTTCAAAGTAAATCAATACCTCATATTTATATGCTTTTTGTCATTCGTGCCCAAGGTTGGCCCAACATTTGAATTTGAATTTAATTTTACTTTTGCATGGTGTGCTCAAGGAGGTCGGCCCATTATAATATTTAAACTTTTATATATTTAAACTATATTTAAATCCTTTGATTTAAATATAAACCTCCCACTTTAATATTTAAATATTTCATTTAAATATTAAAGCATATAAAATCACCTTCAAAGATATTTTCCTTTAACATTAATGACAACTCAGAATCTCATCCTTGAAGATATTTTTACCGTTGACATCAATATTTCATCCTTGAAGATATTTTTGCCTTTGAGATCAATGACAACTCAATATTTACAACGATCTCCCCCTTTGTCATTGATGGCAACCCTACAATAAAACTGAAATTTACTGAATAGGATCACAAGCTGCTACCCCTTACTGAAATTATCCCTCTTTGACATTAATGGCAAAGGCTCCTTGGGGCTTGTAAGATAAAACACGATAACACTTCCTTCCTCCTTGCTCTTCTTGAGACCTCAATTATGAGATGGGAGTAAAACTCCCAAATTACTATGCTCTTGTTCTTGTTATATTTTCTTTCTCCAAACTTTGGAGGACATACCCTTTTAAACATTTTGACCATCATATTTTTTTCTTGACTTCAGAAGTTCAGGAAACACTATTCTGCACCATCTATTTGTATGCCCAAAAATTATTACATTTGTAGCATATGATGTTGTAGTCCATGAGAGGTGCAAATGAATTAAAATTCCTCTTGATGAAGCCAAAATTATTCTTAGCACAGATCCTGCAATTTACAACTTTATGACCAAATATGTTACATGATAAACAATAACCATGGAAGAAATAATGAAACTTGTTTGATTTCCTTGGAGGATACTGTTGCATGGTTTTTTCATTTTTATTTTTGTGATGGTCCTTGGACCATGACGATGCTTTGTTTTCTTTCTTCTTGATGCTTTCACTTCTCAATACATCAGCATAGGTCTTAGGATCTTCTCTAATTATTTTCTTTGATGCCTCTCTTCCTTTTGATATTGACTTCCCCTTTTGTTTTATTTTACCTTCTTCAAAACCAAGTCCAGTATTTATAGTAAAAAATATTTGTGTTTTGATAATATCACTAACAATTTTTGTGCTTTTCCAAAACTTGTGTATCTTATTATTAGAATCTTCCACTTCCTTCCTTAGAGATATAACCTCATGTTCTAGTTTTTCACATTCCAACTCTTTTGTCTTTAACTACTCAACCATACCTTCTTCAATTCGCTTTGCCTCTTCAACTTTAAATTTCAGGTCAATTAGTTCTTGTGATAACTTTACCTTTTTCTTCTCATTCTCTTGTACTTGAGCCTTCAATATTGAGTTCTTATTTCTAACCCTCTTCAACTCTTCAAGAGCAACAAGTTCCTCTTCTATGTTAACCACGACTTCTTCATTTTATGAATCTTTTTCTTCTTCTTAGTCTTTGACAACAGGAGCATATTTTTTCTCTTCTATGGCCAAAAATAGGATTTCTTCTCTTTCACTATTTGAGAGACTTTCATCACTACTATTGGAAGAACTGCTTGCTTTTTCAACATAAAAACTTTTCTTGTGTCTTTGAAAGATCTTCTTCTCATGCTTGTTTTGACCATACTTATTTTTCTTTTCATGATAAAATTTTCTCTTTCTTTTTATTATATTTCTTTTATTCTTCACTGCTACTACTTCTATATTGTGGGCAATTATATTCATAGTGACCAAGGTTACCACAATTAAAACATTTCACAGAATGCATACCTTTATGTTTTCTTGGACCCTTCTTATTCCTTTGCACAAAGTTAGCTTCTTCTCTGTTGCTTGATTCTTCACTTGATTCTAGTTCCTTATTATTTGTCTTCTTTGAAGCTTTAAATGTTGCTTCTTGTTTGGATGTTTTATCTTTTTCAGTCCTCATCTCATAGGCTTTGAGAATTTCATGTAGCTCGTCCATGTTTAAGGTTTTAAGATCTTTCATCTCTTCTATTTTTGAAACCTTTACATCAAACCTCATGGGAAGTGACCTTAATATTTTCTGAATAATATTAGAGTCTGCAATATTTTCTCCAAGTTCATGAATGGTGTTGACAACCTCATTAACTTGGAGTAGATACTTGGAAATATCTTCCTCATATTTCATATTTAAGTCTTCAAACTTCCTCCTATGGGTTTGATGTTTTGCCATTTTAACCTTGTCATATCCTTCATATTTTCTTTGTAACTTGCCCCATATTTATTTTGCTAAGGTGCATTGCATGACTTTCACAAAATCTGATTCACATAACCTGTTTAATATTACATTCATTGCCCTGACATTATTTTCAAATAGTTTCTTACCATATCTATCTGTAGGAGGATTTGTAGGTGGTGTGAACCCATCCTCAATGGATTGCCATATATCATAGCCATGTGCCATCAAATAAGTCCGCAACCTTATGCTCTAGAAAGCATAGTTAGTCCTATCAAATAGTGGTGCTCTATTTGATAAGAAATCTTCATGGCTAGCCATGTGTGTTCTTGTAAGATCTTCCTTCAAGTTGTTAGGATTTCACGAAGGAACCCTCTTTGATACCAATTGAAGAACACAAGCTTATACTCAGAAGGGGGAATGATAGTATAAGCTAAAACTTTTCTCTTTTCTTTCTAAAATAATAACTTCAAATAATATCAATGCAATAATGAAACAATGCACAAATCACCACACACATAAGAGATAAATATTTTACGTTGAAACACCCTCTCAAGAGAAAACCATGACAAAATATTGCTTATATTCTTCAAAAAATTTTGTGGGCACCAATCCACAAGAGATACCAATCCCCTATACAAGTTCATGGATAAAAATCCATAGAAGACACCAATCCCCTATACAAGTTCATGGTTACCAATCCATAGTAGACACCAATCCCCTATCTCAAGTTCGTGGACACCAATCCCCTTGCTCAAGTTCGTGGACACCAATCCACAGGAGACACCAATCCCCTTGCTCAAGTTCGTGGACACCAATCCACAAGAGAAACCAATCCATAGGAGACACCAATCCCCTTGCTCAAGTTTTGCTCCAAATACTACTCATACCTGCTCCCAAAACCTTCTTACAACACTGCTCAAATCTACCCCAAAACCTGCTCACAATACTACTCAAATATACTCTAAAATATGCTCAGAAACACTGCTCAAATATGCTCCCAAATATACTCACAAAACTTGCTCAAATATGCTCCAAAAATTTCTTACAAAACCTTCTCAAATCTGCTCCAAAAATTTCTTACAAAACCTGCTCAAATATGATCTAAAACCTACTCAAATCTACTCCAAAACCTACTCACAAAACCTACTCAAATCTGCTCTAAAACCTGCATGATAATGGCATCAAGTTCTTCACCTTTTCCTCAGTTTGATTTCCACTACTAAAAGTAATTCAGACATATTCTACCTAGAATTATTTTATCTTCATGAACATATAGAGAATAATATGCACTAATGTAGTAAGCTCCAAATGGCCAATATGTTCTTCACATTCATTAATTCTGTCGCTTCCACATATCTCACATTTATTACATTTTAAATGTAGCTCAAGTCTAGCTTAGATAAATTACTCGTGTGTTGACTTGGAGATGCTAACACCCTGATCTTCTTCCATTATCATGTGTACCTTTCCTTCTTCTTGAGATGACTAAATTGTCCTTCCTTGTTAATTGAATGCTTGGGTGAATGTGTGCACTTAATATTATTTGACACCTTGACTTTTTCCAAATTTGTACCTTCCAAATCTACCTCAATAATGATGATCTTCCTCTTGCACGTGCTTTTCAAATCTGGTCAATAATTCTCTTTTTTCCTTCTTAATTTAAATATCAAATCAATCACTTTAAACCTTTATCATTTTATTAAAAAACTACACAATAAAGCTTAAAAATAATTCCTTATATCTCCCTTTTAAAATTTACAAAATAAAGCTTTATTCTAACAACATGACCCTTATATATCCATTTTATTAATTTGTAAAAATTACACCTTTATACTAACATCATGATCCTTATATCTCCCTTTTATTAAATTGCAAAAATGAAGCTTTATACTAACACCATAAACCTTATATCTCCCCTTTTAATAAATTTAATAAAAATTAAACTTTATAATTACCTTGCATAGCCACGGATGAGACTTGATCACCTGACCTCTAGAAGCGTAGTGCCCTAACATGGGCTCATGGCCAACTAAGATACCGTAGTAGGTGAAACCAAAGGGCGTAAGAAAATATTTAACTCCTTCATTGCACTGTCTCAAAATCTTTAGCAAAACGGGCATCGAAGAGATTCGACCCTTTAACCTTATACAATGTAGTGCTCCATGTGAGCTAGGAAGACAATTGGGGTACCCCAACAGATAAAATCAAAGGGGTATGATATGATATTTTAATTCATCTTTGCATTTCCTCGAACAATGAAAACTACACTAAAATAGGCATCGAGGGGATTCGACCGTTGTACCTTTTGCACAACAATGCTCCACATGAGCTAGGCAACCAACTGGGCTACCCTAGTGGATGAAACCAAGGAAGCACAATAGTATAGATGGATCCTTTGTCAGATTGCTACCGCATAACTTGCGCTCCTCTCCTCCCTCCTTCTGCTATATCACTTGCACTCACCATGATGGATTAATCGATTTTCTTGCTACTTTCCAAAGTAAATCAATGCCTCATATTTATATGCTTTTTATCATTCATTCCCAAGGTCATCCCAACATTTGAATTTGAATTTAATTTTACTTTTTCATGGTGCGCTCAAGGAGGTCAGCCATAAATTTAAACTTTTATATATTTAAACTATATTGAAATCCTTTAATTTAAATATAAGCATCCCTCTTTAATATTTAAATATTTTATTTAAATATTAGAGCATATAAAATCACCTTTGAAGATATATGACTTGAACATTAATGACAACTCAACATTTAATCCTTGAAGATATTTTTGCCTTTGACATCAATATTTCATCCTTGAAGATATTTTTGCCTTTGACATCAATGACAACTCAATATTTCTAGCAAAGTATTTGGAATGCTTATGAAGGAATGTGTTGAAAATTTATTATATATTTTTGGGGATTATAACTCCTTTAATTAATGTTCATACTTTTCATTTGTAATGCTAAATGCTAGTATTAAATGGAAATGCTTAAGTTTCAATTTTAGCATTATGTTATAATTAGGCATGTTAAAGCTTAGCACTTTATTGCTTTGTGGGAGATATGTTATGGTTCAATTTTATATGATTCTTGGGTTTTGGGGAGGGCTTAGCCATATTATAACACTTGAGTCAAGAAGATAATCCAATCATGGGAAGAGTTGCAATGATGCAATAACCAGGTGGTTGTTAATCTAGGAGGAGTAGCACGGATTCAATAACCATATTTTTATGAATATTATACCTTGAAATATGAGGCTTGGGTATTTCCAAGGTGGTTAGGTCTTGGAAAATAATTCACAAATCAGTAAAGTGGTGGTATATTGAATAGTGAGGATCATATGATCATGTTAATTACCAGGTAGTTGGTAATGGCTTTAGTTAGCCCATGGAGGTGTGGTAACTAAGCACTAAGGCATTACACCAAAATAATTCTACATAGAAAAAAATATGTAGGGTTAGGGAATAGGTGTCTCCCTTTAAACATTATGGGCCTTAAAGGATGATCCCTAAATTGTGATCAAATTATCCTATATGTATGAGGATATGGGAAAGGTGGGGGGACCACTATTGATGTAATTTCTATATGGTGAGGTTGAGAAAGGTAAACCCCAATAATAAGGGATGTTATCCACTCTTGTCCACTTGAAAGTTATCTACAACAACATTAGCTCAAAATGTGGTTATGCATTATAGATACTAAAGTGTATTAGGACTTCTTTGTGAACCTTACTTTTAAAAAATATATCTTTCTTTGGGTTTGGTTTGCTGGATGGTTACACTTAAGAAGCTTTTCAAGAATCCTACTTGTGAGTTCTACAAAAAAGAAATACATAAGGTAGAATTTTATATAATTAAAATCAATAAATTGGAGGAAGCATCAAGAAAGGAGGATGCTAATGCTACTCTCCTTTATGCAAAATGTGGGGATAGTTTTGATGGAGAAACCTCATAGGCAAATGTTGTAGTTTAATTTACATGTTAGACATCCACTTCTTCAGATGAATGGATAGTTGATTCAGGGGCTATTAGACATATTACTAAGCATAAGCACCTATGGGAACATGTTCTTTTTTATAAAAGAGGTATTATCTTCTTTTTATTGATGAATTTTCTAGATATGTATGGATATATACCATTCATACCAGGAGAACATGTTTTTATTGGAGATGATTCTTCATTGTAGGTGGCTAGAAGTGGAGATATCATGATTGGATCTTCTCATTTGATAAGTTACTTCATGCTTCTAATGTCAGTCCTAACCTTTTGTCTATTTGTTGCATTACTCACACAAATAAGAAATTAGAATTTTTTCGTAATAGATGGGTGATTAAGGATATAGACAATGTGTTTAGGATTGTTGATTTTGGATATTGTGATGAATTTGAGCATATGTATAAGTTGGTGAAAGACCCATTTTCTTGTTATTTCCATAACAAGAAGAATTTTTTTGTAATGGTTGCACATGCTAATTATGAGATTCAAAATTGGCATCATGGGCTAGGCATATTAGTTATGGTTCTTTGAGGTACATGAGTCAACATGATATGGCTATTGGACTTCCATACATATCCCTCTAAGCGGTGCATGTGAGGGATGCATTTTGGAGAAGCATCATAGGGAGACCTTTCTAAAAGGAGTTGTTAGGAGGGAATATCATTCTTTGGATATCATACATAGTGATATTTATGGACCTATGGGAACATGTTCTCTTTTAGAAAAGAGGCATTTCCTTCTTTTTATTGATGAATTTTCTAGATATGTATGTATATATACCATTCATACCAAATTTGACATTTTTGAGAGATTCAAAACTTTCAAGGATCTTATTGAAAACTAGTTAGATATGAGGATAAAATATCCTAAGGATAAATGGAGGTGGTGAATATGTTAGTCATGATTTTAATAATATTTTGACCACTCATGGAATAGCATATAAAAGTACTATTCACGATATTCCTATATAGAATGGTGTAGTAAAGTAGAAAAATAGGATAATTATGGATATGGATCATTGTCTAATTCATGTGAAAGGACTAGATCACAAGTTTTGGGATAAGGCCATCACTTGTGAAAGATATATTATCAATAGGGTTCCTAACAAGGTTGTTTTAAGGAGGTCAATTTTGAAAAATTAACAATGAACAAGCTAGATGTGTCTTAGTTTTGAATATTTGGCTCTTTAGAATAGTCTTATATACCCAAGGATATTTGGAAAAAGAGGCACCAAAAAGCCATAAATGTATATTTGTGAAGTATTTTGATACCTCAAAGGTGTATCACATCTATGATCCTTAGAGGTATGAAATGTTTATTAACAAATATGTCATATTTGATGAGGTTCTTCTAGGTACTCCTTCCACTCTCCTTTAGATATATTAACTACTAATTCTTCTAATTCTCTAGTTATTCCAAATTTTATAGGTTCTTTATATATTTTGGTTGGTTCCATATCTGATAAAGGATTTCCTCTATGAGTGGTTATTCTCTACCTATCGATTTAATGCCATCATGGATAGTTTTAGTTTCCTCTTCTATATTAGGATAGGATAAGCAAGATTGTTTAGTTCAAAATGTTTTAACTTTACGTAATGAGGTGAGTGGTTATTAATTGAATTATTCCATTTTAATTTTAATGTTGATATGGTGTAGGATACTCATGCCTCTTCTAAATGTCCTACACCCAAATAGGTTAAGATGATCCTGAAGGATACACAACCCATTGTATCCCTTGAACAACATCAAAAGGCTCCTTCCTATTATTTTCTATTAAATGTAGCCCATGCATAGGATTCTATCACCTACTCTTAGGCTAAGGAAAATCCTAAATGGGAATATGCTATGGTAATAGAGTATGAACCATTGATAAAAAAATAAAACATTGAAGTCAGTACCTCTTCTAGTAGGGAAGAATATTTTGGGGTGTAAGTGGGACTACAAGAGCAAGTACACACTAGATGGTTAGATTTAAAAGCACAAAGTATACCTCATTTCCAAGGGCTTATCTTAGGATGAGGGAGTGGACTACTCCAAGGCTTTTGAACCTATGGTTAGGATGGAATCCATTAAAATGATTATTTTTATTACTACGTCCTTTGAAAGGAAGATGCATTAGATGGACATGAAGAGTGCCTTTAACTTCAAGAGGAAATATACATATAGTACTCTTTAATATTTTAGCTAAATATCCCTAATTCTTCAATATGTCACTAGACTGAATATTTGTATGGTCTTAAGTAGGCTCCTCATGCTTGTTATGAGAAAATTTCACTCTTTTTTTCTCTATTGTTAGTTTCAATGATGTAGGTTGAGCATGATGTCTACATTAGACATCATGATGATGAAACAATGGTGATTGTATTATATGTTTATCATCTTCTCATAAAGGGTAGATCCACTACTCTGATTCAAGATATGAAGTCATGGCTTTGTTCCATATTTGAGATGATATATTTGAGGATTTTGCACTTTGTTTTGAAAATCTAAATTGATCAAAACATTTTTGGAATTATTATTTCTCATCCCAAGTATGCTTTGGATATTTTTTAGCACTTTAGGACGGAGTGTAAGCCTACTAAAACCCCCTTTGATTTATTTTTGAAACTTTAGGGTGATTGTACCACTCATTTAGTCAATGTCACTCTATACTAATCTCTTGATACTAGACTAGATATAGCCTTTACTATTAGCTATCATTCTAGGTACATGCAATATGCTTCAACGAGTCACTTTACAGTAGTAAAGTAGATTCATAGATACATTAGAGGATATATCATATGGATATTAACTACTCTATTGGTTCTCCTCTATCCTTGATAGGTTTTTTAGATGTTAATTGGGTATGTGATTTGGATGAGTGGTAATCCATCATAGACTTTATGTTCTACTTGGGATCTATCTTGGTTTCATGGTGTTCTAGATGACAATTCTCAATCCTTAATGGAGGCTAAATATTGTTCTACCAATGAGGAATCTTAACATCTCAAAGTGGATGCTAATGATTTTATAGGATATTACTCTTTGCTATGACAATCAATGTAGTATTTAGCTTATTCATAACCCTGTTTTTCATCAGTGGATAAGCATATTGATATATGATGGAATTTATGATATTTTGTATTCTTGTGGGATGTTATATCTAGTATTCGTTCCTTCATCAAAGAAGGTAACAGACATTTTGACAAAGATCATGCCTAAGGTCACTTTTGTATGCATGCAAGAACTTCTTGGAGTTGGAGAGTGTCCCTTATGGGGTAATATAATGTAAGTATCTCTTTCCATTTCTCCCATTCAAACTTAAGAGGGTATGTTGGAATTTGTGGTGGTTAAGCTTCACTTGAGGACACATTTGACTATTTTTTATATTTACCCTTGGGCCTATGTAAACCTTGAAAAGGGTATTTTTATAAATTTTTACTATTTTATTTCTAAGGATCTATGTTATAACCTCTACCTAAAGGCATCATGTACTTGGGTATAATTATCCCTTCTCGCTAATTATTTAATTATCAGTTGGAGTGTAATTTATTTTCCTTTTAGTGAAGATCATTTGGTGTGTATAGACAACCATATTTTATGTGTTCTTATTTTGTTAAGCAATACTAGATAATGATTTATTCCATTTGTTTATGGAAAATACTGTTAAATCTAATAAGGAGTGCATCATCTATGACAAATCAAATTGGAACCAAGCAATTATTATTGTACCTATGATAAAGAATAATTTTTTTCTTTAAATCTTGGAAGAGAAAAGGACAATTTATTTCATACAACCATTGAGGAGAACTAGTTATAGCACCAAAGGTATGGTCACTTGAATTTTTGAAGCTCATATTTATTGAAAGCTAAGGTCTATTGGCTACCTTTTGTAGAAGCAAAAATTGGGGTATGTGAAGGTTGCACAATGGGAAAAAATCATAGAGAGACATTTCTAAAAGAAAGAGCATTGAGATAATCATATCAATTGTAGTTATTAATTTATATTTTTGTGGTCCAATGACAAGAGTTGGTAAATCCTTCTACTTATTGATGACTATACTAGAAAAACTTGGGTATACTTTTGAAAAATAATAGTAATACATTTAAATTATTCAAGAGATTAAAAGCTATAGTAGAGAATGAAAGTGGATATAGAATAAAACATTATGTCAAAAAAGTAAGGATTGATCATGGTCATGAGTATTGTTCCAAAAAATTCAATCTATATGCCTTCTCCCATATTATATACAAGCATTTTCAACTCTTTCATAATGCACACAAGGAAATACAATATACATCCATACATAATTGTGTTACATAGTAACAATGCATCTGCTTTGAAATAAATATAGTATACTTTTTCTAAATAAAGGTTTCTGAATTCCATAAAATAGAGCTTCAAGAATTAAATAACAACATCTAACTCCATTTAATAACAAGCAATGATCATAATGACTTTGAAAGTATAGGCTTTATAGACTCATACACTAGTTTATTTAGAATGGACTTCACTTAGTATCCATTTAGTAACTAGAAATGTGTTTCTCATAAATAGGTCATCTATTGAAGGGTAAATTGATATACAAACTTTATACAACATTCTCACAAAACAATAAAAAACAAGACAAATGACTTTCTAAATTGTTACCAACATCTCAAAAGAATAAAAAATTTATTCAAGGTTAAACATAATATATAACCTTAAATTTCCACTTTAACTTTCATAGGTCCAATATATCCCTTCAAACTATACCTATATTATGAATATCCCTACATACATGGGATCATACTCTATCCATTGTGAAAACTATTATTGTTGGAGTATATTACATTATTTGGTATATGCTAATGTACTGCGATGGTACTTTCATGGTACATATGTAAATATTAGATTATGGTTGAGTCATAGTTTAGAGTGAGTTATTTTTCCTTTTATGTAAGTGTGAGCATGTAGGATATGCACAAGTGTCATATGAGTTAGTGTGCAAGTGTAAGTTGAGTATATGTGCACAAGTGTCTTGTATGTAAGATATCAAATATGTAATGTAAATATGTGCACAAGTGTCTTAGATTAGAGTGTGCAAAGTGAAGGTCAAGAGTCATGTCTAGGTGTGCATACAATATAGAGTCATGTGTTCATCAAGTATGCAAGTGTTATATAGAGAAGCCAAGAGTCATGAGATTTTGTATATGGAAAGGAATAGTCAAGTATACAAAGAATAATTCTACTATGGCTATATAGTACTCCATAAAGAAGTATGTATTACATTATAGAGAAATGAAATTTCTTGTTATAGATGTAAGAGAAAGAATAGTAATAAATATTGCATACATTTTGAGCAATTAATATTGTAATTTGTGCTACATGCTTTGTACATGTATGATTCATGCTATTTACATTCATATTATTATTTATTAATGAATGTTATTTGATATATTATAAGCCTTGATATACATATTAATTTGCTCATATTATTCTACTCATATCATTATCTTGATCTTACTATATTGTGGCTATATTATATTTGATCCTATGATATTTAACCTATGAGATTTGTGGTAGTATTAAGGTTTAAAAAGCCATAAGTGGTATCAGATATACCACTAGAATATCCAAATTGATAGATTTTATTAGCCATTTACAAAATTCTATCTTGTCCAATTTGATAAGATTGATTTAGAGTTTGTCCACTTTAAATATAGTGTCATTTAGATTCTATTGTAAGGTCATAGTGAGTAGAAAGGCTAGAGTCTTTCCATGGTTGGAGACTAACCAGTGAAGACCAAGACTCAGCTATAGAGTCTTTCCATGGTTGAAGCATAACTAATGAAGACCAGGACTCATCTATAGAGTCTTTCCATGGTTATAACCAGTGAAGACTAGGACTCAGTTATATTAGAGGGCATATCAACTTTGATATAGCTGATCATTTAAGGATATAGCCAACCCTTGACATAGATTGAAGGAATTAGGTACATTCAAGTCACCTTGAAAAGATAAAATAAATAATTGTAGCAAATATTGATTATCATAAGTGTGCAAAGGTTCCTACAATATATAGAGAAGAATTTCATCTTCTAAGTGCAAGAGAAAGCAAAACATGAGAAGGATATATAAATCTGAAAGTAAGTCTTCATCAAGAAAATATTAATTAAAGTTATAAGATATTTGAGTTTCAAGTCACAGAGAAATTGAACTTGACATAAGAGATAGAAGGATTCAGGTCTTGAAGACATACCTTGACATAAGAAGAATTCAAAAAGTTTTAGGTCACTCAAACCTTGACATTGATAGCAAGAAGAAAAAGAGTAGAATAGAAGCAACAATAGCAGCAAAAGATCGAGGTTACCTATTTTGAAAGAGTTATTCAAAATAGAGGTGGTCTATAAGAAGATAGACTCAGGTCATATTGACCTTGATGGAGATTCAAGATACAAGAAAGTTTCAAAAAGAGGCAGCAAGATAGAGAAGTGGTCCAACCCTATAAAAGGATTCTAAAGTGTAGTATTAAAGAGAAATGTATTAGTCTTAAAGCAAAACAAAATAGCTTGGCACAAAGTAAAGAAAGGTAGCCTCATTCAAATCTAAAGGGCAGAATTTAGCTCTAGTATACAAAGATATTTAGCTCTTGAAGGCAACATCATTTGGTTCTAGTAAATAGTGACATTTCATGCAAATCACTATTTTGTTCAACAAAGAGGTAAAGAGATGCATAAAGATGTAAAAATAGGGAGTAAGAGTAAGAAATAATATTAAAAAACAATGCAAGGAGGTTAGCATTCAATAATTGGATAGTTCCCAAAAAAAAATTTGAGCACCGAGAGTTTGGATAACACTCGAAAGTTAGAACAATTTTTGAAGGCTAGACAACATATTGAGATTGTCTGAAGAACACAAGCTTATACTGAGAGGGGGGGGTGAACAGTATAAGACCTCTTTTTACTTTTTCCATTATACTTCAAAACAGTAAAGCAATATACCCAAATAAATATCAAAGCAATGGACAATATCATCCACAAAGTGACACCAATTTTAACGTGGTTCACCCAGAATGGCTAGGCTACGTCCACAAAACTTTTCTCTAAAATTTATCTCAAAGTTCTTTGGGAATCCTTCCCAATTACAATGTTTATGAGCCTCGGCCCAAAGGAGATACCTTCCCCCAATCAGAATTTATGAGCCTCTGCTCAAAGGAGATACCTTCCCTCTCGCTCCGGAAATGATCCCTCGGAAGATCAATCGCATCTACCTCTTGCCAGCACGTGGAACTCCTTTCCATCGAAGACCTCATGTCCTCAATGCTTAGCCTAAGAGACCTCTGCCTTCTATGATCACGTCCACAGTAGCTCAGCAATCTGTACCAAACACAGTCAGTCGGTCTAGTAAAAATCTTCCTTTGTCTGTTAGATTTGTCCAACTCTTGAACAAATCAATCCTCTGCATACAAGCCTTCTCAAAGACTTGCCAAATCTGTCCTCAGGTTCTTCTCATAGAACCAGTGCACCTCTGTCCTCAAGTTCTCTGATAGAACTATCAAAATCAGCTCAAAAGTCCTCTGCTAGGACCTGTCCAAATCTGCTCACAAGTCCCCACCATAACCTGTCCAAAAATGCTCACAAGTCCCCACCGAAACCTGTCCAAAAACAAGAATAGGGACTTGTGAGCTTTCTTTCAAGAATACAGGAATAAGAACAGTGACATGATCAGGTCCAAGGATCAAGGCATGGACAAGAATAGGGATGAGAACAAGAACAAGAACAGTGAAAAGAACAGGAATATGGGCAAAGAGTTCAAGAGAAGGCCCGGCAAGGAAGTTATAGATGCTGATGAATGCTCATCAAACAAGGTTTAGTCAGCACCATTCAACTCAAAACACAACCTTGAAGCATTTCACAATCAACATTAGAAAAGGAAACAAGTAGAACTCATTTTCTCTCCAATATTGTTTGAACAAAAAGCATCCACCAACTCAAATCTCAATAGCACAAAACAACTTTTCAAATCATCAACAAAGAAGTAAGCCCAACACTTTAACCAAGTAAATAATAGCTTGATTATAACCAATTTAATGAAAGCTAATGTCAATCTCAAAGCTGCCAACTTAAGGTTTCACAACTTCACACAAGAAGTAATTCTAACCTTAAAACATCATGCTTTCATTTCCATAATCAACCAAAAGCACTCTCAACATTACAAGAAATATTTATCTCTTATACACCTTATTTCTCCCTTATAGTCTTATCAACAAAAAACTTTATCTCTCATAAGAATGCAATAAGATAATGCAAACAAAACTTTCAAAAGAATATTTTATCAAAATAAAGCAATCTTCAAACTCCTTATAACTCCTAAGCTATTTTTCTCTCTAATAAACTTCCTCATCTACAAAATACACTAGCAAAAATTAATTTCGAAAATACCTTGGCCAACACAAAAAATCGTGCTATGGAGAAATTGCGCACAAAATCTAACACCACCCGTTGTGTCCACTTCAACGAAGAAAAAACCCTTTCGCATTATTTGAACACAGAACCTTCTGTTCGGGTAGCGCGCCAACAACCTAGCTGCTACCAGTGCGCCAAAGGCATCCGGTGAGGTTTAAACCTCACTTTATTTCCCTTGTACCTTCTATTCCAGGGCTAAAATAAACAACAGGCCTCCATATCTTTTGACGTGAATGACGATGATGAAACCTTATGGCGGATACAAAAAATGAACGACGGATATCCGAATAGCGGATCACAAAATGTCAGCAAGGAAAAAATCGAACATAAGATCGCGAATACATAGTGAGCAACACTTTTCAAAAATGTGGATGGGATCATCTTTGATCTTCATCGTGGGAGATTTATATGCATATTTTTCCCATAAACTCTTGACGTCGACGAGGAGTTTAACATGTCAGCAGAGGAGTTTAACACGTCGACGGAGGTCTTGGTTAGCGCCCACAAACTTAGAACATAGTGCCATCAAATTTAAGACATTTGTGCCATGGGTTAGGAGAACCCAATGCAAACAAATATTTATTTAAAAATAATTAAAAGGAACCTTAACAAGGTTTTTAATTATTTAAATAAATACTTCCTCCTTGACCCAAATGCATTAAACTAATGCATCCACCTGTAATATTTAAAACTGCCAATTTGGGGTTTACAAAAGACCTTTGAAACTGTCATGCCGTAACCTTCATCAAATCAAATTCCTTCAAGAGCGTCTTGACATCAATGACAACTTATACACTTGAGCAAAGGCAATGTACCCAAAGTACCCAAAATTTCCAACAATCTCCCCCTTTGTCATTGATGGCAAACCTTTACTGAAAACACTTCTCAAGAGCCAAAACTAAAACCAATTGTGCTAACAACTGACCAACTGTGCCCACAATTGAGAATCTTCCTTTTAAAGTTTTGCTCCCCCTGACTTGAAACTCTCCTCTTCATTCTGAAGCTCTCCCCCTTACTCATATCTCTCCCCCTTTGTCATCAATGGCAAAGGGTCACCTTTGGGGCTCGGGACTAAGAATGAGCCTCTTAGCTTAGTCCCTCCCCCACCTCCTGATGAGGTGATTAATTCCGGGGTGGGAGTAAAAATCCCATTAGGCACTGATCATCATTAGCATCTATAACTTCCTTGTCGGGCCTTCTCTTGAACTCTTTGCCCATATTCCTATTCTTGTCACTGTTCTTGTTCTTGTTCTCATCCCTGTTCTTGTCCATGCATTGATCCTTGGACTTGATCATGTCACTGTTCCTATTCTTGTATTCTTGAATTTTAGCTCTACACTGTCTGATTATGTGACCTTCATTGTTGCACTTGAAACACTTGATGATGTTGTTTCTCTGAGATAAACTTGATCTTTGAATCCACCAGTTCTGACCAAACCTGTTCTGACCAAACATGTTCTGGCCAAACCTGTTCTTGTTATTTGCCTTGCAATAAACTGCCTTGTGCCCAAACTGTTGACAAGAGTAGCAATACCCTTAAAATTAACTAGCACTTCTGAAATTTTCATTTACCTTCTTCACTTGAGCCATGCAATGTGAAGCCATGTGACCAAACCTATGACAAGCAAAACATTTGCCTTGAAACTTCCCTTTATTTGACCTCTTAGGTTCTGAAAACTTATTCTCATTCTGAATTTTGTTTTCTATTTTTGTGCATCTATCATTCAAGGACTCCTTGTCTGAAATACTTTCCTCATTAGAACTCTCTTCCTTTTGGAGTCTCTTACTAGACTCTCCAACTTTTTCCTTGTGTGGATTAACAAAACCAAGGATTGTTTTATCTGTTGTCTTTCTTTGACCTTTGATGAGTGACTTAACATTTTTGGAGCTATCTTGGAACCTGTAAAGCTTATCCTTGTACTCTTTAGTTTCCTCTTTCAAAGAAGCCATTTTCTGTTCTAACTCACTATACTCAAGAACCTTAGACTCTAACTCATCCTTGAGTTCCCGTGTCTTAGCTATAGAGAAGTCAAGACTTTCTATAAGATCATCTCTCTCCATACAACATTCATCTAACTTATCCTTGAGTCTAGCATTCTTCTTTCTTTCCTTTTTCAAAGCACTAAGAGCACTAATAAGTTCACCTTTAATATCTACTTCACCTTTCTCTATATCTTCCTCTATTTGTTTGCTTTTTGAATCATCAAAGCCCTTTTCAGATTTCTTATTACTAGAGGTGCTACCATTTTCAAAAACCATACATGCATCTTCCTTGTAGTTTTCTGAAGCAGCCTCATACGTACTAGAAACCAAATCATTATTTGTGCAATCATCCTCAAGGTGACCAAAGTTTCCACATCTAAGACATTTCATGATAATGAATCTATGTTTCGGTTCTTCCTCTTTTTTTGATATGAACAACATCTCATTTTCATCATCACTTGAAGAAATTTCACTATCACTACTAGAACACTTACTTGCTTTGTCTAGGTATAAAATCTTATTGTGCTTGTGAGAATACCTCTTTCCTTGATTGTTGTACTCATATTTGTTCTTCCTGTGATGCTTGTGCTTTTTAGAATCCTTGCTCTTAGAATCATGTTTATCTTCATCACTTTCATTCTTGGGAACAATACAGTCAGTAGCATAATGACCAAACTTTCCACAATTGAAACATATTACATTTTTCATACTTTTGTGCTTTCTAGAGAACTTGCCTTTATTGCTGTAATATGCTTCTTCATCACTAGAAGACTCATCACTATCTTGAAGCTGTTTACCCTTGGATTTCTTGGTAGCCTTGAAAGTCGCCTCTTTCTTGACATAAACCTTCACTTGAGTTCTCAACTCAAATGCTGCAAGTATACTATGGAGCTCATCCTTTTTCAACTTATCCAAATATTTAGCTTCCTCAATAGCAGAAATCTTTTCACTAAATATATTAGGAAGAGATCTTAAAATCTTATCACAAACATCATTTTCAGCAAGCTCAAGACCTAATTATTTCATGGAGTTAACAACCTCATCCATACGAAGCATGTAGTCACTAATATTTTCATCATCATTCATCTTGAGTTGTTCAAACATACCTTTGAAGTGTCTCAACTTGGCCTTTCTGACATTAGTATCACCTGTATGAACCACCTTCAACTGATTCCACATTTCACTAGCTGTCTTACAATGAATCACTTTGGTGAGATCTGCTTTCTGTAAGCCTTTCAAGATTGCATTCATTGCTTTTGAGTTGCTATGATGTAGGAACCTTTCTTCTTTAGTATTAGGACCATGTTCAGGAATAGTGTACTCATCTTCAATCACTTCCCAAACCTCATTCCCAAGTGCCATTAGATGAATCTTCATCCTTGCACTCCAAAGACCAAAATCTAACCCATCAAGAATAGGTGCTGCATTGCCACTTGAATGATCCATTGTGTTCTTTACTACCTTTTCCTTCAAGCTGTTAAACTTTTCGAAGGCACCGGCTCGATACCAATTGAAGAACACAAGCTTATACTGAGAGGGGGGTGAACAGTATAAGACCTCTTTTTACTTTTTCCATTATACTTCAAAATAGTAAAGCAATATACCCAAATCAATATCAAAGCAATGCACAATATCATCCATAAAGTGACACCAATTTTAATGTGGTTCACCTAGAATGGCTAGGCTACGTCCACAAAACTTTTCTCTAAAAGTTATCTCAAAGTTCTTTGGGAATCCTTCCCAATTACAATGTTTATGAGCCTCGGCCCAAATGAGATACCTTCCCCCAATCAAAATTTATGAGCCTCTACTCAAAGGAGATACCTTCCCCCAATTAGAATTTATGAGCCTTTGCTCAAAGGAGATACCTTCCCCTCTGCGCTGGAAATGATCCCTCAGAAGATCAACTGCCTCTACCTCTTGCCATCATTTGGAACTCATTTCCATCGAAGACCTCCTGTCCTCAATGCTTAGCCTAAGAGACCTCTGCATTCTATGATCACGTCCACAACAGCTCAGCAATCTGTACCAAACATAGTCAGTTGTTCTAGTACAAGTCTTCCTCTGTCTGTCAAATTTGTCCAACTCTTGAACAAATCAATCCTCTGCATACAAGCCTTCTCAAAGACTTTCCAAATATGTCCTCAGGTTCTTCTCATAGAACCAGTGCACCTTTGTCCTCAAGTTCTCTGATAGAACTATCAAACTCAGCTCACAAGTCCTCTGCTAGGACCTATACAAATCTGCTCACAATTCCCCATCGAAACCTGTCCAAAAATGCTCACAAGTCCCCACCGAAACCTGTCCAAAACTGCTCACAAGTCCCCACCGAAACCTGTCCAAAAACTGCTCACAAGTCCCCACCGAAACTTGTCCAAAACTGCTCACAAGTCCCCATCGAAACCTGTCCAAACCTGTCCAAAACTTAGCAAGCTCACCAAGAAAAACTTTCTTAGTAAGAAATCACAAAGTGAATTGCTAGAGACCCAATATGATTTTTCAAACTCATAAAAGCATAAAGAGAATTGTTAGAGACTCAATATGTTCTATACTCAACTCCCAATCTCAAAACTCAACTCAAATCAACTCAGCTCAAATCTCAATCTCAAATCTGAAAACTCAACTCAATATCTACTCAGCTCAATCTCAATCTCAAATCTGAAAACTCAACTCAATATCTGAAATGGATAGGATAGAATGCTTTCTTTCAAGAACATGAAACCCCAACAATTGCCAACTATGCAAAGAATCACATAACAATGATACTCATGTTCTTTTCACCATCAATTAGGGCTTCAACAACAATGCTCATCAAACAAGGTTTAGTCAACACCATTCAACTCAAAACACAACCTTGAAGCATTTCACAATCAACATTAGAAAAAGAAACAAGTAGAAATCCTTTTCTCTCCAATATTGTTTGAACAAAAAGCATCCACCAACTCAAATCTCAATAGCACAAAACAACTTTTCAAATCATCAACAAAGAAGTAAGCCCAACACTTTAACCAAGTAAATAATAGCTTGATTATAACCAATTTAATGAAAGCTAATTTCAATCTCAAAGCTGCCCACTTAAGGTTTCACAACTTCATACAAGAAGCAATTCTAACCTTAAAACATCATGCTTTCATTTCCATAATCAACCAAAAGCACTCTCAACATTACAAGAAATATTTATCCCTTATACACCTTATTTCTCCCTTATAGTCTTATCAACAAGAAACTTTATCTCTCATAAGAATGCAATAAGATAATGCAAACAACACTTTCAAAAGAATATTTTATCAAAATAAAGCAAGCTTCAAACTCTTTATAACTCCTAAGCTGTTTTTCTCTCTAATAAACTTCCTCCATCCGCAAAATACACTAGCAAAAATTAATTTTGAAAATACCTTGGCCAACACCAAAAATCGCGCTATGGAGAAATTGCGCACGAAATCTAACACCACCCGATGCGTCCACTTCAACGAAGAAAAAACCCTTTCACATTATTCGAACGCGAAACCTCCCGTTCGGGTAGCGCGCCAACAGCCTAGCCGCTATCGGTGCGCCAAAGGTGTCTAGTGAGGTTTAAACCTCACTCTGTTTCCCTTGTACCTTCTGTGCTAGGGCTAAAATAAACAACAGGCCTCCCTGTCTTTTGATGCGAACGATGACAACGAAACCTTACGGTGGATACAAAAAATGAACAACGGATATCCGAACAGCGGATCATGAAATCTCAGCAAGGAAAAAATCGAACATCAGATCGCGAATACACAGCGAGAAACACTTTTTGAAAATGCGGATGGGATCATCTTTGATCTTCATCGTGGGAGATTTATATGCATATTTCCCATAAAATCTTGACGTCGGCGAGGAGTTTAACACGTCGACGGAGGAGTTTAACACGTCGGCGAAGGTCTTGGCTAGCGCCCACAAACTTAGAACATAGCGCCATAAAAGTTAAGACATTTGCGCCATGGGTTAGGAGAACCCAATGCAAACAAATATTTATTTAAAAATAATTAAAAGGAACCTTAACAAGGTTTTTAATTATTTAAATAAATACTTCCTCCTGGACCCAAATGCATTAAACTAATGCATCCACCTGTAATCTTTAAACCTACCAACTTGGGGTTTACAAAAGACCTTTGAAACTATCATGCCGTAACCTTCATCAAAACAAATTATTTGACATCAAATCAAATTCCTTCAAGAGCGTCTTGACATCAATGACAACTTATACACTTGAGCAAAGACAATGTACCCAAAGTACCTAAAATTGCCAACATTGTCATGACCCTCCCTTGGAAGAATTTTTTTATAATTTATGAAAATTGAAGTAGGGAAAAATTGTGCACCAAATGAAGATAAAAAATATGCGTATCTATGCCCTAACGCTTATGAGCGTCAAACGGAAGCATGTAAGTAAATATGGAAAAGATAGTAAATAACAATAAATGATACAAAGCAAATAGTTTTCTTATTAATATAATTGATAAAATTCTAGGTTACAATGCATCCCCTTGAGGGCTCAAAATGGGTGATATAAATATTTACAACTCGAGTGCCCAAGGATCGAAATCCTTCAAGAAATTTGAGTGCATATCCAATGTCTTTCCTCGTACCCACAATCGAAGTGGGCGGGCAAAGGTTTCTGCCACTTGTTTCTTTGATCTATGATGTCTTAGGATGACTCCCAATGCACTGTAATGACCTGCACCTACACACAAGGAAACCAGAATCATCAAATAGCGAGTGCGTATGATAAAAATCATGCAATCCCCATAGGGGCAAAATGGCTAATAATGATAAAACATATCAAATAAACTAAAAATAGCCTGAAATTGAAGAGGGATGTAAAAAGGAAGGTTTTGGGAAGATATAACCAGAAATTGAATCAAAATTGTATCCGATGGGGCTTCGAAACTTGAATGACCGTTCGTAACCTGCAAAACACAAAGCAAGAAAATTATGACCCTAAAAATATCCAAAACATATGAAAATTGGATATAATATATGAAATACTATTCTAAGAAAACCCATTTGATTAAATTTGTGAGATATATTACATTTTAGGTGTTATCTTAGATGACTACCGGATACCTACAAGAGACCCTACAAAACACTAAAAATGCAATATCTCGGATAATATAGCTCATAATGACATGAAATTTGAACTGAAACATAATATAAGAATTTAGAAAATTACTAATTTAAAAAAATCAGAAAATTGTTGACATATTTCTATTCTTCATGGGGTGGGACGAATAGGACTATCATAAATTGGGGGGCACCCAGGGTTGGGATGCCCACAAATTATACCTAAATTTTGCCATAAATTCCATTGGGGAATGGTCCAAAACACTCTAATGGGTATTTTCATAAAATTTGGTGAATAAATTCACTTATATGGTCTAGTTATGGGACAAATTGCGCCTACTAGTTCACTCGCGAACCTCCTTCGCTAGGTAGAGATTCCGAGGTAAAAATGGGCACAAAAGGTGAAAGGAAATATTAGCAGCACTCTGTTGCATAAAACTAAAAATCCTATCTATATTTTATGTGGAAATTGAATCCTCTTTATATCCCAAGGAGTATCATGTGCAAAAAGGCATGCAAGGGCATGCATGGCAAGAGGAGCCATTTGTCTAGGAGGAGGCATGCATTGGAAGGGTAAGAGAATATCCCTTTTTGGCATCCATTATGAAGAATTTCATATATTTTCTGTGTGCTCTGACCCGCATACTAAGCTAAGTAGGGCAAATGGCAATTTCTGGGCACCATTTGTCCAAAATTTGACTTTTTGGGGGTCAAACTTGCTATTCGTCCCACCCTGGGATGAATGCTGCTATTTGTCCCAAGGTGGGATGAATAGGATCTATATTTGTCCCAGGGTGGGACGAATAGTAAAAAGGAGCCAAAATGTCCCAAAAATAGACCTAAACCTTCCAAAACCTTTTCGGGAGTGGCTAGAACCACTGCATGACCTCTGAGGGTTGCTCTAAGGGCTTAGTTATGTCAATTTAGTCATTGTTCATAGATGCCTAATCAGATTGACCAGATTTTAGTGTCTGCAAATATATGTTGTGTAGTTTTAATTAATGAATGATTGACCATTTCATGCCTATCTTGCAGAACATTTATAATAATGGAAATGTGAAATATTTATTGACGAAATGATTGATTATTCTATATGATAAGTTTTGTAAAACTTATGTTTCATAAAGATAATGTTTTAATTCCATTTGAGTTTTGTAGGGGAACTTAAAAACCAACTTGGTACTCATATTGTAGACTCATGGTAACCTTTATATATATATCTTAACTTAGACCTAATGGACTAATGTCTTGCCTCGTGATTGCACAGGGTGAGAAGACTTGGTGATGGATAAATATTATTTGTATGTTTTTTTTACTAAGGATTGAGAGGCTTGTATGTGAAACAAGCTTATGATAATTTCACAATTGAAACTTCTAATCTTGTTTTTGAGACTAATCCAATTTGTGGTTTGAAGATGTGAGCTCTATGCTAGTAGAAGACTAAGTTTCATTATGGTTGGATCAAAATAATTAAGGGAAGCATTGATGAGATAGAGTGATAAGTTGCAAATCAATTGTACATGGATGGTGCACGGGTGAATGAGCCTTGGAGGGGGGACGCCAGAGGAAAAATGGAAGGGAGGGAGATCAAATAGTTAGAGTGAGGACAACAAAGGATATCAAAGGTGTTTCATGGGGAATATGTAATGGACTCACTAGAAATGATTAATGATAGGAAAGCAATGTCAACCTATAGCTTACTCTACAGAAATTGATAAGTGTTCTAGAAGTTGATGCTAAGATCTCTGAAGAATAACTGGATTAAGTTTTGGAGGTTTTATTTTTCTTGAGAAAGGTACATCTATTAGAGGTAAACTAGTTATATCGCTCACTGTAAATGATGAGCATATATTGGTTTAGCATTTGTGTGAAGGGAGATAGAAACTCTTTGTGGGTTGACATCATACCTTCGTTGAGAGGTGTCACTATGCTATATGTTGTACCTCTATCAAAATAAGTTTTGGTTGGCCAAAACCTTATTATTATAATGCCTAGTAGTAATAGATAGAGGTGTATATATATTGTTAGTGAAGATCTTAAAGTTGATTTAAGCTTCTAGTATTTGGACGTCGATGCATATTCATCTATGACGTGGGTTGGACCTTTTTAATTATGAATTTGTGTATTGATTATTCCTTTTATTAAAGCAGGTTCATGAGTGTTTTGGAATGCACCCAATCCATACTACTCAATCAAACGACGATTTATGGAAGGCGATAATCCAGTACTATCATTAAAATGATAATGGACGTGCACTACTATCAATAAAGTTTGGTGTGAGCTGATTTAGACTTTCCAATAGATGCTTGTGTTTTAAATAAAAGAGCCTGCTATGAGAATTGCTGAATTTTCATATTGGCTAGAGAGGGCACGTTTCATGTGCACAACGCTCTAGTGCAAGTGAAGCTTAGTGGGAAAATTGAGATAGGCTATTATTAGGAGTCTTACCAATGATAGATAATGGTGGAATTAAGGGTATAATGAAATTTTTGTATTGCTCTCTATCGGATGAATACATTTGTATGTTGTGTGTCGTATAAACTAAGGAATGCAGGTTAAACCTAGAAACTGTAAAGCTTTGACTTGTATTTATATTCATGGGTAGTTAGATTCTTATTATCAAAGTAATAGGTTTTAGGTGTGTCGTTAATATGCAGTGGCTATTGGATTTATTTGTAAAATTAAAATAGAATGGGATTATTGTATTTAAGGGTTTAAAGGAGCTTTTTAATAGAGGTAAAGGCAATTTTTTTTACCTTCGACTAAGAGCAAGTGATTTATTGGAATTAAGAGCCTATGGTTAGGTTCATGATGTAATTTTTTTTATAAGAGTATTAGAACTCTAAAATGTGAACAAGGTATATTGAAAGCCTTGGTTCAATGTATAAATTTATCTTTAAATGAAATAAGATGAAGGACAAATTTAAGGTTGGGTTTTCCCTTCAAGGTTTTTCCCAAGGTAAATTATGGTGTGGTGGAAATGTGATGTGTGGTTTCCCTTTTGGTTTAAGTTGTAAAAAAATAAATATAATTGGATTGCATTATGTTCTTGCTCACTTCTAAAATAGAATGGATAAATTGATATGAATTATGGTAGTTGAATATGCTTAAAATTTGAATTGATATTCATGGATTGTTTAGGAGTTTGGTAGTAACTCTTGTGTGGATGTTGATATCAATGCATCTTATTTAGAATGTTAGAGCATAGTGTTGAGCTTGTTGATGGGAATTGATCAATTTAATTTAAGGGATAAATGATTGATTTTATTATTTAGGTAATGTGGAACCATGTTCATTGCTCCTTAACTTTGAGATAGTAATACAATACCCCAAAGAATCACTCAACCTTTATCATGGAATTTTATGGGAGTAAATAATTAAAAGGGGTAGAACTTGTTACTTACTCAAGAATTTATTTAATATGTAATTGTGATAGACTTACATGGAGTGGACATGATGTTCTAAAGGGCTATCCATAAGATAATAGTAGCATTGATGAAGGTTGATCCTTTGGATTTAGAACCTAATAAAAACTTATCAGCAAGGAGATTAGTCTTATGATGGCTTAGTAATTTTTCATTTGGTCAATGCAAGGATTACTAGGGAATCCTAACTGTTATGAAAATGAACTACTAAACTTGTATACACTTCTAGTGATCTTACATTAAAAGACCTATGTAAGGTGTAGGGATTGGTGTGTACCTTCAACAGACTGAAGGATTTAAGCTAGCTCATCCAATGAATGATGATAAGGATAGTTAAGCATGTGTCTTACCTAATGCACTTAAATTAAAAGAAATATGTAAGATGTAGAGATGGGTAATACTTGTGATATTTCAAAAGGAAGAGAAATGAGTTCACATAGGATCAAGTTTTTATTTATTTATTGAAATTTCTATCAAATTTATATTTACCAAAATCTTAAGGGAACAAATACAATAGAAAAGCAAACTGAGGTCTGGGTGCCTACATATAGGCCTGAATACCTAACAAAATCGAAACCATAATAGACTACATTATAGTAGGGATAAAGTAAACACATGTGCATTCACAAGGCCACGCAGGGCACCCATCACCAGAATTAAGTACACCAAAGACCACACATAAACCCCCACTACTGTATTACAACATGAGGCCATGAAGGACCAACATATATGAGAACTGAGAAACATTATGATACTCAAGGAACCCAACTATAAGCATTGGAAGGGAACATCCACACAAGTAATCCCTTGGTAACCCATGTTAAAAATGATATATCCCTAGTAGCTATTATGGGGATGAAAAAACATGTCATCACCAAGACTCGAAAAATATGTGCTGACATAAACTAAATGAATAGAGACTGTTGGGTTGCTCCCTTTAATGGGCAACCTGCACACTATCTACTGAGAAGAGACTACTACACTTTGCCAAAAAAAAACTATAAGGGAGTAGCCATGCTAGGAAAATATCTACTAAGGAGATGATTCTAAGTGATCCTGCTCCACATCATGCTATAATGGAAGCCTAATATAAGGATTGGAATGAATGTTGTTGGCTTCTAATTCCACTTGACCCAAATGCTTCATTAAGGATGCTTTATTATGCATCATCGAGCTATGTTGCTCAGTTAATTCACCTACCATATTCTATAATCTATAAATACCATCTAATCTATGAGTTGAGGTCTCACAAATATACCTCTTTAGAGCTATGATTTTTTATTGTAGTGCTTTCTCCTTATGAGTGCAACCTATTGACTCAACCTGCAATTGGTATTTTATAATAAAAAATATGTTAGCTACTGAGATATTAGACATATCTTCTTGATCATGTAGGATCAAGTTACTCAGATTAGTACATAGATCCTAAAGCTGAATCCTTTCCATATTGGGTATATACTTGAGTTTTATCTTAAAAAAAAAAATCATAGTTGAGTTGGGTCAAATTTAAGTTATGTCAAAGATTGGATAACACTTAGAAGTTAGGATAGCACATAGAGACTAGACAGTTTCTAAAGATTGGATAACACTGAAAAGACTGGATAATTCTCAAAGTTTGAACAAAGACTAGAGTGTTGGTCAAGAACTTTGAATATTAGATAATACCTTGACCCTAGTATATTGAAAAAACCCTGGTTAAGATAGTTCCCTGATCGAAGGACAACATTTGAGTTATTGATAGTGCTCACTCTAGAAGCATAAAAATTATTCACAACACTCACAATAACAACGTCCTTCAAGTATACTATGTCAAATAACATTGAAGCAATGGACAACAACTTTGGGTAGCACTCAGTATTGAAACATAGTGAGGAAGACAAAATGTTCTTTTCAAGGGAAAGTACTTTGCTTCTAGAACATTGAACATTGGTCTAAGGATATAAAACAACCATGAAATATTTAGTTGGTAATAGATTCTTACTTGAGTGATAAGCATAAATTAGTATTCTTTGTAATGCTCAAAGCACAAGCAAAATGGCATAGTGATTAGGGTAATCAACACCACTTCATCTAGTAACGTAAGGAGTAACACTTCTAGTGTAACAAATGCAATCCACTTAGAAGTAAATTCCTTACAAGGCAGTTGGAAATAAAATGTGGGAAAGTGTAACATTCAACTCTGCATGCCTACGCTCAAAAATGAATTAAATTGGTTGCACGTAGCGTTCAGTCAAGTTGGTTAAAATAGTTCACATGAGTCTTTCCTACAACAACATTCAAAGCATTTACAACAATGCAAGGTGGAAAGACATGCATGAGGTAAAATTTGAATTATTAGGGTTTTTCAAGTTTTTAATATTAGGAGCAATAAGGATAAATATTTATTAAAGTTAAATGTTTTTATTAAGGTTGAATAAGGAGTGATAAGTAGTAATAGGTTTATCATTGAATTATTATATTTTATTATTGGAGTGATAAGTAGAATAGAATATGGAGTAATAAGGTTTATATTTGATTGATAGATTAAAGGTTATAGATTAAAGTTGTAGTAATAAGTTGTTTAATTTGAATATTTACTTTTTGAAATCTTTGATTTAGAATGGAGTGATAAGGAATCAAATTAGTTTATTTGGTTTTTAAAATTTTCAATTTTTTTGAAATATATTTGGTTTTCTATTTTTGAAAAATATTTTTAAAATTATTATTTTTAATATTGCAAATTTAGTTATTTGGGAGACAAAGGATTTCTACACCAAAACTTAGGAAAAACAAAATTTGCAAAGTATTCATTCTTAGTTTCTAAAACTAGGGAGACATAAGGATTACTACTCCATAGGATTTAAATTAGAAACTTTTATTTATTATCTATCTAAACCTAAGAGTTATAATAATGTGTGCTTCGAAGGAGTAAAAAATCTACAAAGTTAATGAATAACAATATGGAGTCTATGATAAGACAAGAAAACATAGATGTAATAAATTTTAGGATTAAGAATTCTGAAGAAAAATAGTTTTAGTCTAAAAGTTAATCTCAAGTGAAACCATAGAAGAAAAATTTGAAACTCCTGAATACTATTTACATGCAATAAATATTGAAGCAATTGATGATGGAAGAGATAGTGTTATTATACCTCTAAATATTGGTAGCATAATGTATATGGAATTGCTCACACTTAAGTTTCATAAAGAAGAAAATGTGAAACAAAAAGAGTTGATTGAATCCCTTGAGAAGAAAGTGAAAATTGATAAATCATTTCTAGAAAAAAATTTCATTCTTCATGCAATATTGATAAACCAAGTTCATCTAACTCAGGAATATATTATGATCATTTATGTGAATGTTCATAAGTCTCAATACAGGAAAAAATCATATAAAGGCAAAGGAAAGATTCTTGTACAAGAATCTGATGACAATGAGAGAGTTCAAGAAATTTGTAATCTTGAAGCTACAAATATTGAAGAACATGAAGATAAATATGAACTTAGAATAGAAATCAAGTAAGCAAAATAATCTGATGAAGATCAAGCAGAAGATCACATGCATTGCAAGGTCACTTGAAGAATGAAGATCAAGATGATTGAAGACTAAAGTCTTTAATAACCAGATAATGTAATACAGGGGGTGTTGAAGTATATTACATTATTTGGTACATTCTAATGCACCCCCATCATACCTTCATGGTACATATGTAAATATTATATTAGGGTTGAATCATAGTTTAGAGAGTGAGTTATATTTATCTTTTATGTAAGTTTGAATGTGTAGGATATACACAAGTGTCTTAGATTAGAGTGTGCAAAGTGAAGGTCAAGAGTCATGTGTTCATCAAGTATGTAAGTGTCATATAAAGAAGCCAAGAGTCATGAGACTTGGTTTATGGAAAGAAATAGTCAAGTATCCAAAGAATCATTCTACTATGGCTATATAGTACTCCATATAGAAGGATCCAAGTATCTAATTATCAATATATAGATGTATTACATTATAGAGAAGATAAAGTTCTTGTTATAGATGTAAGAGAAAGAAGAGTAATAAAGATTGCATACATTTTGAGCAATTAATATTGTAAGTTGTGTTACATGCTTTTTACATGTATGATTCAGGCTATTTACATTTATATTAATTTTTATTAGTGAATGCTATTTGATATATTATAAGCCTTTATATACATATTAATTTGCTCATATCATTATCTTGACCTTATTGTATTGTGACTATATTATATTTGATCTTGTGATATTTAACCTATGAGATTTATGCTAGTATTAAGGCTTAAAAAGCCATCTATTACAACCTACCAAATGGTAACATATTTAAGTTATCTAGTGAAAAGAGTATGTCATTCATTACTTGAAATATTAGGCCTTTGACTATTTTAAAGAGGCTAGGTAAAATTAAAAAAATAGGCTAAAGGAATAGCAAGCATCATGTTTAAAGCTCAAAGATCAACAAGCAATATAATGATATTCATTCTTCTCTACTTGGGTATTAATACCAAACACAAGTAAAAGGATATAAAATCCCTTAACCTATCCACTACCCAATTAGGCTATTTATTATATCCCAAAGTAATGATACATGATTGTGATACAAAATTAGGAATTTTTCCATTATTTATAAATAGTAAACCTTAGTCTTTTATTTGGAATTAATCCAGAAATAAATTGTTTCACCATAGTAGATTAAAATCAAGCTTACATACCATTACTCAAGTGGTTTTAGGTAGACATATGTAAGAAATATATTTCAACAAAATATATTATATCCTAAGATAAAAATAATGATTTTCTATATGAAAATAATTATTTTTACTCAAACCTATGTTCTAGATTTAATAATTTTTTATGGGTATTGAAGTATTTTGATTCTGATAGCAAAATAAAAAAATACCCTCCATAAATTTTAGACCATCAGTTATTTTCTTTTTTAAATTGAAAACCCCATAAAATTTTTAACTAAAGCAATGGATGCATGTCATCTACTTATGCATTTTCTTATTGTCTAAATATGAGTTGATAAAACTTCAGAAAGAAAATTATTTCTAGGTCTCATGGTAGAAATATAAAATAGATTTTTTAGCACAACCTACAAAAATATTATATCTCTTTTATTTAAAAAAAAATTCATTCAATAATCTATCAAAGAAAACATAATATAATAATTAGTAGAACAAAAAACAGGCATAACCTGAGTAGAGTGTTGTAGAACCACTAGATTTTTCTTGTTATATTAAGTGATTCATCCCATTCCATTTTGACATAGCTCCATATAGTGCCCTTTCTCCAAAAAAATCCACTACATACTATACCAAAATTCCCCTCCATTTTCCCAAAAGAGTTCAAAATTCAAGAATGTTTGCACAAAACAAGGGTTTTAAACAACGTTTTATGCATGGCCACCATGGAAATTTCCCACACTTATGTGGCATTGAATTAATATACTCTTACCTCTCTCTATTCCTTCCAAAACTTGTTACAAGTAGAAAAATGAGGACATTAAAAAATAAAGGTTTAAATATGCCATGCAAGATAAAGGAGAGGTAATCCCTATTACAATCACTTCTCAAATTTCCTCCTCTTTTTAGAGAATTATCTCATAGTATCCCCCCTTTACCACCACATTTTCCAACCTAAGAACAAGGTGGTATAAAAATTACTTATACCTCATATTCTCAAGAAATTTAATGGTAAAAGGGGATTACTCACAAGGTTTTTACCATTAATTAAAGACATAAAAAAAAAGAACTTAGGCAACCAACCATTGCACTTTTGGCTTCATTAAGGATTTGTTAAAGGAGTTCAAAATAAATAGAGGTATTTTCATTAAATAAAATACAAGCATAAATTATATTAATAATGCAACACAATAATTCAAATAATCACACTTCATGCCATCAAATATCCCCATTTTTTATTTCTAAAAGATGTTCAATATTAAATCATTTATGGAAGCTATAATAGATTTGGATAGTAATCAATTATGCATTAAATAGTTTTAGCATGTAGCTAGGGTGTGTGTGTAATTTTAATGATATATTTATCAATATCATTGCTATGCATCTATATCCCTCTCCTTGATGATACCCTCCATCACTTGGTTTTATAGAGGGTAACCCTATCAAACACTTAATAGAAAACTAATAGTTAGTTTATTTTAAAAAATTATCATTTTGATCATCAAAAGAATTAAATCATAAATAAGTTGTTATATCTAATGTAATTTCCTACTAAGAAAAATATTTTGGGCCATGAATTCCCTTTCATTTATTAATTCAACTAAAAATGAAATAATGATTTTTAATTGTATTTAAAAAACTAGGATGCTACAAATTGACTCTATTTTTATAGAAAGTTTATTTCAAAAGGAATACTTATAAGGCTATATTCACTGTGTGTTGATCCTTTTTAAAGCTAAAACCATTCAACCCATTAAAAATGATCATCATTAATGAAACAAATCAATAAATTGATATTTGGAACCATTCTAAAATCAAGACAAATGACAAAGGATTTAGATAGGATGATATCATGATGGTAAATCTAAAATTTTTTAGGAAAAATAATTATTTAAATACATTCAAATAATTATTCTAGAATTATAAAGATAGTCTAGAATGTTCAAGCATAATCAAAATGAGTGAATTAGATGCTTAGACATAAAACTTGACTAAGTGTTGAATGTATATACATGATATTCAAAGGTTAATAGATGACATCAACAATAATTGAAAAGAATATTTTAAAATAAAGGGGTAGTGCTTCAAACATTAAAATTTTAAGATTATGATCCATATATTGGATATCAATATAGTGTATCAAATACAATTGAACAAATTGTTTTTTTATGTAAATGAAATTGCCTTTGTTTGAAGCATTCAAAATCAAATGATTTCATCATTCACTTGGGTTTAAAATACCTAAAGCTTCAAAAGGTAGCTTGGGTCCTTGATCTAGGGTACATGCCCTACTTAACAGTCTTTCCAAGCTAAGGCACATAACTCAACCAAAGTAGTTGGAATCAAAACATCCATAAAGTAACTAATTAATTAGTATCTTCCTTATTACAAAGAAAGAAACTCATTGAAGATGGTTTAAATATCAAAAAAATTCATGGAAATACTAGGAAGGATAAATTATACTAACCTAGAGTTGGCAATCATGTTAACAACTAAATTGGAGATCAAAGAAGCAATATTCAACCATGTGGTAACATCAAGGTATATATACTAATGCTAACACCTCAAACGGGAAAATAAACCAAATTTTAAATATTTTAGAATTATGCTAATGGAAAAAATGATCATTGAACATGATAAAATAAATAAAGACTTATTGAACCTGAAACAAGAATTGTAGAGGATCATCCTTTTGGATTTCATAGTAGTTTCTAAAAATGAATGGAATCAAACATACCCAAGTATTTCTTAAGAAGAGAATACACAGAATAGAAAATAAGAACACATAATATGATAGGATGTTTGTGGACACAAAATAATATCACTACATGGAAATAAAATTATACTCCAAATATTAAGTAAAATAGTTGGTATAAAGGGGTATTAATACCCAAATACATGATACCTTTAGGTTAAGGTTGTGAGACCGACCCTCAAGAATAAAATCTTACAAAAATTTATAAAATCTCCTTTTTCAAGGTTTACATGGGCCCAAAGGAAAAATATGATAAATACAACTACAAAATTCAATCGTAGCCTCAAGAGAAGATTAACCACCACATATTCCAACATCCTCCCTTATATTGAATAGGGTACATAGAGAGAATATTACTTATCATTCCCCTTAAGGGACACTCTTCAAATCCAAGAAGATCTTGCATGGTCATAATAGTGGTCTAGGGTATGATCTTAGTCAAATTATCTACTATCTACTTTAATAAAGGTATAAATATTGGATTACGCATCCTATTTGCTGAAGGCATATCGCAAAGTACATCCATATCCCTATATTCCTTGTTTGCTAATGTAACACTAGATTGCAACAAAGTTAGGTGGTGCTCTAATTGTCACATCAAAGGGTGAATGGAAATATCTATGGAATGCCAATATCATTCAAAATCATGAGCATCCACCAAAAATACTTAGCTACCTCATTGGAAGTGTAATATTTAGCCTCTATGGAGGAAATAGTGGATTAGCATCTAGAACACCAAGAAACTAGACTAGATTTCAAATACAATACAAAGCCTATGGCAGACTATCATTCATCCAAGTCACTTACCTAATTAGCATATTAAAAACCTATTACATTTATAGAGGATCCAATGGAGTAGTGAATACCTATATGATAGGTCCATTTGATATATCTAAGAATCCTCTTAACTATTGTCTAGTGACTCTTTGAGGGTACCTACATATACTTGGAAAAATATCTAACAACAAAGGCTATATCAGGTCTAGTGTGAGTAATATGGGGAAGTTCTCCCACAAGAGACTAATATGGAATGGCATCTACCCAAGCTGTGGTCTAATAAGCTCAATTTTTTATGTTTGAGGTAAATGGAGTCCAAGAAAACTTACAATCCTCCATATTGAAACGCTAAAGAAAATCCAAGGTATACTTTGGCTAAAAAATTGTGATTCTAGATTCTATCAGATCAATCTGAATTTCTAAGAAATAATGTAGAATCCCTAAATTTATCATATCAAAATATGATAAAAGACTTGAATTTTTCCTATATTAGAATAGAGGAGCTACCAATGATAATAAAATTATCAACATACAACACAATCACTAAAGTTTTCACATCATGATATTTGATGTAAACATTATATTCAACTCCATATCATCAAAACCCAAAACTAAAAAAATGGAATGGGTCTTCTTATACCATGCACAAGGAGCCTATTTAAGTTTGTACAAGGACCTACTCAAACAACACACCAATGGAATGGGTCCCTTATGCTCTAAATTAGATGGTTTTTGTATGCAGATTTCCTTCTTAATCCACCTATATAAAAAGATATCCTTCATGTCCATTTGATGTACCTTCCATCCATAGGAGGTAGCAATGGAGAGAATCATCATGATAGAGTCCATCCTAGCCACTGGTGTAAAATTCATAGAATAGTCCACTCCCTCCTATTGAGAGAATCCCTTAGTAACAAGCTATACCTTTTTCTTCTCTACTTGACCATATAACATGTATTTGGTCTTATAGACCCATTTGTATCCAATAAGATTCTTTCCTTTTGGAAGAGGGGCTAGCTCCCAAGTCCTATTCTTCATAAGAGCCTCATATTATGTCAACATATCCCATTTTGACCTATCCAAGGTTATGCATAGTGGTAAATCATCGTTAATTCGTAAATATTAGCATTTTCGAAATTGGAAATTGATGAATTTGGGGACCCTAGACTAGGGCCCATTTGCCAAATTTTTTTGGGTCCAAAATATTTTTAGGGGTTGGATCACCCCACATTGATAATAATTTTAAAGTTTTTATTTTAAATTGCCAACACTCCCGCCTAAATCGTGGACCTTTTTTGCCTTGAAATTTAAAAAAAAATTATATCCATCAAAATTTACCTCTTATAAAACTAGTATATATACTTAATGTGATCGTGATACTTATTCATGTAAAATATTCAAAATCTGCGAAAAATAATTTGGAGTAGCAAAAAACTTCCAATAGAAAGACAAGACCTAAAACTGATCAATTGTAGAGACTTATCAATAATCTCAATTGATTGCAGAGACCTATCGATAACATATGAGTTGTAGAGACCTTTGATAATAGATTGGTTATGGAAACCAATTGATCATGGATCAGTTAAAAACTTAACCAAACGATCGGGTACAAAAACTAGTCAATCAAGTGTAGATTTCTATCGATCTCTGACTAGGCATAGACTTCAACAGATCTAAGGTTGGGTGTAGAAATAATTGATCTTAGGCCAGGTATAGAAACCAACCAATATTTGATCGGGTGCAGAAATCAATCGATCATTGATCAAGCATAAAAACCAACCAATCTCTGATTGGGTGCAAAAATCGGTTGATCTTCGACTAAGTGCAAATATCAATCGATCTTCGATCGAGTATAGAAGACCATTGAGAGCGATCAGTTGCAAAAAAAAATTGTTTATTGGTATAATTTGTATCAAACACATAAAATTATCTACAAATTGGTATGTTGTAATTTATGCCATGGTATTGATGAATCCTCTCTTTATTCTTTTTATAATATGAGTTCAATGAGTAGTAGTAGTAATATCTGGCATTTGCTATAGATTTGAATCTAATTCTATTTTTAGGCGATATAGGGAATTTTTTTGCAAAATTCTATAAGTTTTGTACTTGCATTTTGTTCATCATCTAATTTTGTAAGTTTATTTTGTCTGTCAACCGAATAAATGCAAATGCAAAAAAATCAATCCTCTTTATTCTATTTAGACTATGAGTTAAAGGACTTGTTCTTACTACCATTTGTAGAGATTTGAGTCTATAATTGTATTTATAAGCCATATATATTATTTTTTGACCTAAAATTAATCAAATTTCTCTACTTTCATTCTACTCATCTTCTAATTCTTTATCTTCATTTACACTATTGCCTGAATAAATACAAATGCAAAAAAATTATGTATTGCTAGAAAAAAGGGAGAGATCATATATAGAGAGATTTGAGCTCCAAAAATCATGATAATGGTTTATTTCTAATTGGTTTGTTGTAGGTTATGTGTTCTTGTTAAAATTTGAGTTTGAGGTCTTGTAGTAGTAAGATATGATATTTCTCTAGATTTGAATCACTAAGTGTATTTCTAAGCCATATAATATTTTCTACTTTTATTTTGTTCATCATCTGAATCTATATCCTCATTTTGTCTATTAACTAAAGAAATACAAAAGAAAAAAAACATTTATTGTCTAAAAATAGGGGAGTAGGCAGAGACACGGAGATTCAATCTAAAAAATCACTATAATGACTGACTATAAATTGGTATGTTTTATAGATTCTTCCATGGCACATGGTGCTTATCAATCCTCTGTCTATTCCACTAAGACTATGAGTTTGAGTCCATTTAGTAGTAAAATTTGGTATTGTTCCATAGTTGAATATCTAATTATATTTTGTATTCATATAATATTCATTTTTTAAAATTGTATAAATTCCTATACTTTACTCCAAATTTAATTTTGTATATATGTTTTGCCTATCTGTTGAATAAATACAAGTGCAAAAAATTTTCTATCTCCAAAAATGATAGGAGTGGCATACACTAAAAATATTATGATAAATACTGACTGGAAATTGGTATGTATTGTCTACCAACCAATCCTTTGTTTATTATAGTTACAATATGATTTTAAGATCTTATAGTAGTAAAATTTGTTCAACATTTTATTATTTTTCTAAAATGAAAAACTTTTTTCTTTACAAGTAGAATGGCACCTACTAGCAATGGAAAGAAGGGAGGCCAATCTTTTTCTAAAAAGAGTATCCTCAAATATTTTAGCCATATATCAAAATCCAATGAGCCATCGACATATGTACAAATTCAAGGTACACTAAATAGATTGTGTGTTGCTTTGAATGTTTTTCTATTTGTAAAAATATGTTCTCTTACATCATAAAATGATAAAGAATATCATTGTATGCAAAAAAAACTATTGATCTTGATATACCTCCACTTGAAGATATTCCTCACCAAGATATGCCTCCACATGAAAATTATCTTAGCAATGACATCCAACAAACACTTGAAGATATTCCTCAAAATGACATGCCACTAGAAAAAGGAAATGATAATTCAAATATAATATAGGCTTCTGGATAATATTCATATACTAAAGGTAGAAAGTTAACAACATGGACTATTGGAAGGGCATTTTAGCTTGAATTATCATCAACATATCCCTTTATATATCAAATCCAACCAAAGAACAACAATTACATTGCAACAAAATGTAGATGCATAATTTGTAGTTGGAAACTAGGTAAGGATCATAAAATGCAACTGAAGTTAGATAGAAAAATATTGTGGGAAAGTTTATTCAACTGTTAAAGAAAGTGATGAAAAATTAAGAAAATAATTAGGTGGAAGGATGCATCAGAATGCAATCATGTTATATATGCATAAGAATATGAACAAGAAATGAAGGTACAAAAATCTCTTATTGAGAAAGGTGGAACGAATCAAGACCAATTTCAAAAAATTCATAAGATCACTTTAGCTTCAAAAAGTTTATAGTTTATTATCGTATATAGTATTCTTAAAAAATATAGACCCATGTCTAATTTTATTGATTATAAGCACCTATTTCAACTAGCTAATGTGCAAAACCTTCCAAGTTCCCATTGGTTAGATTGAAGTGGTTGGGAAATGGTAAAATGTCTATCATTAGTTGAGGACCTGAGAGAGAAATTAAAATACACCAAATTTATTTCACTTTCAATTGATGAGGTGACGGTTTTTGACAACACATCTTGAACTAGCATACATGAGTACACATTCCAAAATCATATAAGGAAACCTAGTTTGCTAGAATTACATAAGATGGTGGAAAATTGTAATGCAAAAAAACCTCTATAATTTTGTTATAACTAGTTTAAAATATAGGTCCAAGGTGTAGATCAATTGGTTCATCCAAACCCCATAAGGGGGGTGGAGGTCCAAGGTTCAAATCTCGAGCCTCATCGGACTAAACGATTGTACCTTTCCTGGTGATTTCAATGGCATAAAAGGTTTAAAATGATTATGGCATGGCGGTTATAGGGGCGGACTGCACGAAGATCTGTGTGATGGCTTCCGAGGCGGACAACACAGAATACTATGGCTGCCATAAAAGTTGGACAACCTACCCGGATTCATGGTGGCTACTGATTCCACCATGTTAAAAAAAAAAAAAAAAACTAGTTTAAAAGATATTGTAGGAATCAATGATATAGAAATAGCCACAAAGTTAATATGCATTAGGACTGGAAATGCTGCTACAATGTAAGGACATAGGAGTGGTCTTTGTATTTGACTTTAGACATCAATTTCCATGTATTTTATACCCATTCATTGCATGGCTCATAGAACGAATCTTGCATATAAAATTGTAAGCACTTTTGAAAATGTTATGAGTGGAAGACCTCATCCGTGAAATACATGCTTATTTTTTTTGTAGCCCAAAAAGGTTTGCAAAGTTTCAAAAATTTTCACTAAGATTTATAGAAGGAAGAAATTTGTTAAAATATGTGGATACAAGGTGGATTTCATTGTATCAACCTACATACATAGTTTTTATAGAATATCAATTATTCAAATCATACTGAAGTTGATAAGGGAAAATATTTGCTATACCGTTTGACTAACTTGGAAACACTTCTAACATTATGTGGTATTTTTTAAATGTTGCAAGAAATGAATAGATTTATTAAACTTACATAAGAAATATCCATCTATATTGTTTATTTCATAAGGATGAGAAAACAAATATGTATGCATATTGATAGGATATACTTGTCCAAAAAAATGTATCTATCCTTTATTTGATAGTTGGAAAATATTAACTAATGTGAATAATCCAAAAATATTTTTGAAGTTTACCATTAGTGATAATATTTGTATTAATGTTCATGGAAAGAAGATACCTCTATATTGTTTTGAAAGTCGATCACATATAGTTACAGATGATGTTGAAAAATTTTCCATAACACATAGTGGATTTGAAATAGTTTTACACAATACTAATATTAAAAGAAAAAAAGTAGAAAATTGTTGATTATGTCCACCATTTAAGGAAGAGAACGAGAAGCGTATCACCTGAACCTGAAAGTTAGCCTGAATAAAAATTGCTATGCTCCTCTATGCGACTGAAGAACAAAGCTATGTAGAAGGAATCACTGGCTATTGAGTCAGAAGAGGAGGACAAGGACAACCCGATCTCTGCATGTAGAAGTTCATCATCAAATCTGTGACAAATTGCATTACCCAGTTAGTTGACTTGTGTAATACCCTCAATTTATGGTTTTTAAGAAGACCTTTTCTAAAGGCGTGGGAGGTGTTCCAACTAAAAATTTGAAGGACGTGACTATCAATTCTGAGGACATCCCTACTAAAGACAATGTTCCTTATATGAATACTTTAAATTTTGGATTCCAATATGTTTTTGCTAGTCCTAACATGGAGGGTTAAGTCTTTCAATTCTAGTCTAGATGGTTACTGGTCTAGTTTATTGATGTTTATTGTCTTTTATGATTTTTTGGGACATTTTTGCATCTCTTCTACCAAGACTTGTTGTTCTTGCTACCTACTGAGGACAGCCTTTTTGTATGAATTGTTTTAGGGATACCACTTGATTCTGATTTTCTATGGTTTTATGGCATATTTTACCATTTTGTATATAGGTTTTGGGGCCCTGATAAAACCCGTATGATATATAATTCTTAAATCTCCTTAATCAATCAAAAAAATAAATAAATTATTAAAAATATCAAAATTATTGATAAGGGAAAGAAGGAAACCATTTTCAAAGAGATGAGTTGCTTGAGGCCATGGGTGTGGGATCCTTGTATTGACTACATGTTTTGGGATCCTTGTATTGACTACAATTCTACAAGTGAGTTGTTTATTAGATATATGGGCACACTTGTTAAACATTTCACTAAAAGTGTGGAAGTCAATGGTATTCTCAACAAAGAACTTTTAACACAATAATCATCGCATTTTGGATTGACAATGGTTGGTCAAATGTCACGTTTGAGTAACCCCCATGAGCTTGGTTCCATTACATGTTTGTGGAAAAATTGTATCCAAGTAGTGTCTTACAAGATACGATCAATGAATATTTTTGTTTATATGAATTATGTCAAACAATGATTTTGGGATCTGTGGAAGATGAGAGGGTTTTTAGTGCACTATATTTTGTGAAATCTAAAGTTCGTAACAGGCTAGATAAAAATTTAGAAAATTGTTTGAGAATATATGTGTCAATGTATGAGTTGGACAAGTATCCCTATGATAGAGCATTGGCATACTAGAAATCCCTAGCAAACATAAGGGGTATCACTAATATGCATGATAATGAGGATAATGATACTTGCAATGATCAAATAGTGGAGACACAGAGATCCGCTATGCTTACAAGTGATTTTGGACAAGCTGAGAAGTGTTTGTTTCAACTACCTCCATTGTAATTTTTCCAAGATTTAACAACATTGATAAATTTAACTTTATTTGTTATCATTTTCATCCTACTCGGATATCAAAATTGAAAAAATTGTTTGTTCATAAAATTTTATGTTTTATATCACAATGTTGTTGGTCAAATTGTATGTTTTATATCATAGCCTTCTTAGTGTCTTAACTATATTCATTGATAAAACCTTATGTTTTATATCATAGTATTGTTAATGTATTGATATTAATGTATTGGCACAATTGAGTTATATCATAGTAATATTTTGTTTGTTATTTGAAATTACAATAGTAAATATAATTGAATCATCATAAATTTAAAAGCAACACAAGAATATAAATGGAAACAACCATTGAATGATAGAAGACACAAAATTAGTAAATGTCTTTTTCATTATTTGGATTGAAAATATATTACATTGTACAAAATTGTTGATTGCAATACAACAAAATTTGTTGTCAACTAGTAAACAATTTACAATTTCTTAATTTTGAGATGGGGGGTTTGAGGCAGTTTCGATCACTCCTTGAGTATCTAGATCAACTTGAGTTTGAGATTCTCCTAGAGTTGTAGGTTCTTTTCCCATATCTCCTTCATCAATAGCCTATGCTAGTAGTGCTCCAATTTTTATGAGGCCTTCCTCTGCCTTCTGTAAGCTCCCCAAAAATGCTCTTTGTTCTTTGGTTGGATCTTCTTGCACTATAGAAAGTGTTTCTTTACCCTTCTGCTTAAGCAAGATATCTAGATCCATTTTGTGTTCCTTTATAATTCTTCTTAAATAATTATTGTCTTTGACCTTGTCTCGTAATGTTTCTTTCATTTTTATCACACCTTCGAGGGTTTTCTTCACCATGCGGAGATGAACTTCCATGCTTTTAACTTGTTTCTTTAAATTATCAAAATTTGACTACAAAATATAAAAGAAAATATAAGTCAGTTGAGAGTTATATGACAAAAAAAAACAATCAAATTTATTGCAACTAAAGTCTCACCTCAGCCACATCCCTTGCAGCCTCAACAACTACAACTTTCTTCTTATCAGAAGCCCATTGGTTAAAATATGCTTGGGCTTCAGCATTAATGTTCTCCAATCTATTCAACATAATATTTAAAACTTCATCATTGTACAAATGCATAGACTTCATTGAGCCTGATTTAGCTTGATGTAGCAGACCACCAAGCTTTTTTGGTTTGTTTTTGACCAGAGAAAAAATATCTTCCCTTTTAGAAAAAAATTATATCGGAATTTAGCTCCTTGATAAGGACCTTGGCCCAAAATTCCCAATCCCTCATTTTTACTAAATCTTGAAGCATCATTTCTTTGATTGTTGCTTCACAATTATCAACCATTAAAATATCTTCAAAAAAGTTAACTTTGTCATCCTCAGTTAGAGGACCAAGGTCGTTGGTTTGAGAAGGTGACGATGAGGTTTGCAGAGTTGTAGGGAATTCTTGTGTTTGTTGTGCTTCTCTATGTGGATATTGAAGCACATATATCACTTTGAACCCTAGAATGTTGCCCTGTAATAGATAATCCTCATCTAGTGGAGGATTATCTAATCCTACACTTGAAATTTCTTGCACTAAAATATTTGTTGTAAATGAAATATTTGGAAAGTCAGACATAGTCTGGCTTGGTGCCCCCCATGATCTCACTAGAAAAAAATATTTTCCACCCCTGCATTGACCTCTCATTAATTATTGTCATGGTGGAGGGGGTGGCGGCATCATCTGTTACCTTCTTACAGTGAATTGTGAGGAGGCACCTAAAAACATTACAATAAGATTTTGTTAAAGAAAATAAAATTGAATAAAATAAATATATATTAATTTAAAATAAATACACTTACCCGATGATGATGAGATGTGTTGCACCTCTACAACCTCTAAAGGCATGTCGATGTGGGTGGGGGTAGGGCATAACACTAAAAACATATGAAAAAAGAAATAAAAATTATTATAATTTCAACTAAACAAATATATACAAAGAAGCTCAAAATAGTAAACTTACTTGTCATAGGAGTGGCCTCACTAGATTCACATTGCACATTATGTGCAGGAAGATGTGGATGAGAAACTCTAAGAGAAGAAGCATACCTCAAACATTTTAGAGGCCTCTACAAGGGTGTTGCTTCTGATTGTGTGTCAAAAGAATCACCAGTGGCTTTTGGCATATGACCCCTTATAGTAGCATCTCGTTTGGTCATGGTAGTGGCTGCCCTTCTCTACATTTAGGTGCAAATTTAAAATTAAAAAATGAAAACCTATTGTACTATAAAAATTTATTTCTTGGTGAAAGATGGAATTTTTACCTTCACCTCTTGGGCTGACATGGCAATGCTTGCTAGGGTTGGGTGCAACACAGTCGGTACATTTGTATTTTGTACATTGTGAAAATATTCATAATAAAATCCAAGAATATAATTACATGTCATCACAGTCATTGTTGTGTTCATTTGGATGTTATGTAGTTATGCTCTGATGCACTACAAAATATATGTACACCAATCAAATTTTTGGTGGTGAAGACACCAAACCAGATAGGCCAATCCCCAGAATGGAATGTTCATTGGTCTTCCTTGCAGAATGAGTCTTTCTTGGAAGAATTCGATAACCACTTTAAGAAGTTTATCTTCAATAGATGAATTAGTTAAGCCCCTTCTGGACTTAGAGGTAAAAACTACAAAAAAATCATTAGTTGAGAAATCATAAATTTTAAATTTTGAACTTTAAAGAACATCAAGAATTATACCTGACAATAATTTTGAAGAGAGTTTGAAGTTGGTCTCCAGGAATGCTTTGTCATCGGTAGATAGTGAGAACTTCGTAGTGATGGGATCAACATCCCTATGAGGGAGACCTATCAATCTCTCCACATTTGAGGGTTTGATAGTAAAACATATCTTCTTATTCTGGATTATGAGATTGATGGTCATCGTATCATTGTCATACATGTCTATAATATTTTGCAAGATATGGTTATATGTTCTAAAATATGACATCGAAACTAAACCCTGCAAGCCTACATCATTGACCCAAGAAATTTTGTATTCGGGTGTGGTTAATATTTTTGAAATGTTTAGGCAAATAGGTTTTGAAGATAATTTTGGAAGTAAGGGTGGAAGTGGTAGCCATTGTTGGAAGTGGTGGAAGCAAGGTAAATTTTTGAAAGAGTAGGGTGTAGGGTATTGGCCGCCTAGGGTTTGCTCTGATGATTTGTAAAATAAAAATATAAAAAATAACTATAGATACCTTTTTATAGACATCTACATGCCAAAATTGAATGTGAATGGACACATGACAACATGTAATTCAACATGCATAGGTGAATGATCAATCATTTTACACATGGTAGTGTAACCCTTGGTGAAACCAATCCAAAGTTGGAAATTATTTTATAATCGATACGATATATAACATTGTTTTACAACCGATCTGAAATTAGCCAATATTTTTCAACCAATCTGGAGTTGATAACTATTTTTCCATCGATTCAAAGTTAGTAACAATTTTGCTACTAGGCTGGAGTCAATCATAATTTTGAAATTAGACCAAATTCAAATTATCATTTGCAACTGATCCATAGTTGACTAGTTATTTGCTAACGATCGATAATCGAGTATTAATTTGCTATCGGTTGATAGTATCGATTGATATTTGAATAGTTATTTGAAACTGGTGAATAGGAGAGCAATCAGTTACAATCAACTATCATTCGAGTAGTCATTTGCAAGTGATTTACAATCAATTTTATGTCATCGATCATCAAAACTATAAAATTCACCATAGTTTTATAATTTTTGGTGAAAAATAAAGGTAAATCACCATGTCTCCTACATGAATTTGGCTAGGATTCACCTCAATTTTGATTCACCTTATTATTATAAATAATTTTTTTTTCTAACCCCTTATGCATAACCCTGGGCCTATCCTTATTCTAAGTATATATGAGAGGATCCTAAGAATGTTCTTTTTTCAAAAGCAATGCTCAAGAAGAAACCTTTCAATGTTGCTCATTATACAAAATATGTTGAGCACCCTTAAGAGATATCTTAATCCATTTGGGTGTTGGATAAATCAAAGAATCATGGAATTCTTATGATAACTCAACATCAAAAACTAATACTAAAGAACTTGATTCATTGCCACTTACCTCATCATGTAATATTGAAGCATTTTAAATTTATACACCTTTCTCATAATGCCCTAATCCTATAGAAGAGATTGTTGCTTATGGTGCTACTCATGAAAGGGTAAATAAAATAGCAAATAAATATCACTTAAGGATGAATATGAAGTAGAATAGGAATAATATGGTATAATAGGAATAGATCCAGCCAAAATCTTAAAAAAATAATTTCCAAAAGATTAAGTGGTTTGGTGGAAGGATTACTTGGAATAACCTAATTGAAGATGACATCTCTTTGGATAAAAACCTCATGCCTCTAAGGATCATAAATATGTTATGACTTTGAGGTATCTAAATACCCCACAAAAATACACTTATGACTCTTTGGTACCTCCTTATTTCAAATATCCTTGACTATATAATCCCATGTTAAAGATCAAAAGATACAAAATTGGGACACATTGTGCTTATTCCCTATCAATTTCTCAAGAGGTACATGCCTTACACTACATATGTGGGAATTATATTGATGATGTATATTACATAAGTTACTTCCTCACCCTAAAACGTATGATGCATTCCTTTTGTATGAATCATACATCATACCATATTCATGATCACCTTAATTTGTATTTTAGCTACATGTTATTCAAGAGTATAATGAACAATCCTTTGATATGCAATCCCATGAGAGGTCAAAAAATTATGAAAAATATAGCTAATGTATTCACCACCCAAGTATATCCTTAGATATATGATTCTCCTATCTAGATGATTTTTAATAAGGGTCTAAAAGGTCTTACACCTCTCAAAAACTCATCCTTAGTATGAACGATGTACAATCACGCATCTAGAAAAATAGTCAATAAAAGGATGAAGTAAATATTCCTTTAGAGATATGGTGTACCCATAGCTCCATACATATCATTGTGTGTGATCTCTAAGGGATGATATTCTCATATTATAACCCATTTTGGAGAGGTGTCTCTATGATGATTTCCTAGAATACACCCTTCACATTCACCATTTGGAGAGGATATGCATGGAAGCCCAATGTCCATATGATGTTGACTCATGTATCTCAAATATCCATAATTGAGAGGCCCAAGCCTATGATACCACTTCTAACCTTTATTATCTACATGTAAAATTGTAAAAATATTTTTTCTTCCTAGAAAGAGGGGCAAAAGAGGTAGGTATTTCTCCTAGCTTATACATGTGGTCAACCTAATTATAATAAATAGCTTATACATGTGGTCACCCTAATTATAATAACCAAAAAAAACAATTTTAAACCCATTTTCTATATCCTTGATTATCCGTCTAACGAGCTAAAACTTTACTTTATTATTAATATGAGTATTATGATAAATACATGAAATATTAGGGCCAACATCAACATGAAGACCTCATCAAATGACAAAGATTCAATATTGATTTCTCCACATCCTACAGCCTATAATAAAGAATCATCTCTAGTCACAACACATTTCTCTGCATGTGCTTTTTTGTAGCCTTGTAGAAGATGCTTGTGCTTTTTCATGTGCCTATTTTCCCTTAAATATGCTACCCACTCGTCTAAATAAATATATTTCCTATATATGGAATTAACCACTACATGATATTTTGAGGTTTCTTCATAAAAAATATTCGTGCCTTGTGCATAGAAGAGAGCAGCTTCAACACTCCCTTTCTTTCTACTTTCTTAAGTTTATTGATTTAAATCCTACAAAATTCCAGCTTGTGCTCTTTCTCTTTGCAAAATTCACGAGTAGGCTTCTTGGTATGCTTCTAATTCTATTTTGGATTTTTGTCACTTTTAACTTTGGAAATGGGTTCTTTTGGATGAGATTGATTAAAAATAAAATTTCCCATACACCTATTTCTCCTATCCTTATGGTGAAAAAGTACTTAAATGCCTCATCAATGAGTGCTACAAGAGAATCTAGAAATTATACATAAATCATATCAAAGATAACAACTATCTTATATGTTTCATACACATTATTGAAGAAAGTGTTAAACAATTTGGTGTTCCTTTTCTTTTCCAATGATTCCTATCATTTTCTTCTCTTCTTGGGTAGTCCTCTTATAACTTGGTTGTCCTCTTCTATTTTCTTTAACTGACTAATATACTCATAAATAGTATCAAATGAGTCCATGGATAATATTATAATCTCATCCTCTAATATAATGATTTGTATGGAACCAATTCAATCACACAACCTCTAAAATTTCTCAAGTAGGATGTTGGGATCCATGGTGCTACAAACATTAGTGTCATATACACCATCAACATGAAGATAACTAACAATGTGAGCCCCAACCTTTTTTCCCCTATGGATATACTTTATTTATTTAGAATCAATATCTTAAGGCTCATCATTCACATATTTGAGTAACCCCTTAATTTGGAGCAAAGCTTCAATCTTGATCTTCTAGGAAACACAATTAAGACAACTCAATAAAGGTACATGATGATCCATAACTATTCTATTAAAATACAAAAATCTACATGTAGTTGTGACCAAAAACATCACTAATGTAGAGGTCTCAAAAAACTATGCAATTTGGAAAAAAAGAAGACTCAAAATGCTTATGTATGAAAAAGTTATGGCCCCTAAAAGTCTTGTCTTAAAATCACAAAAAATACCTCCAAAACCTTTGAAAAAATGAAAAAAAAAATTGTACCTAAAATAAATGGGAGGCCACCTTGTGTTATTGCATAATTGGTTGAGGGGGTGCCAAGCATGCACTTATTGTGTTTAATACTTGTAAATAACATGAAACCACTTATCATGATCTAATTTGTTGCCTAATTTATAAACCACACTATACCACTTGTGTCTTGATTTGATCTAAAATTCATGCATCACCAAGTATACTACTAACTATACTAGTTATTTGTCAAGTTTGATGTGTTGGAAAAATGTGATTGGCTAAACCTATAGTTATATGCACCAAATTGCATAGAACCTACCACATTGACAATTATATGACTTATGATGTTAGCTGTTGAGTGGTATTTTCACCCAGTTGTGAAAGTACACTCTCCTTTAGGATTTGGGTTCCAAATCCCCTCTTGCAAAGAAGTTAAACAAACAACTTCTCCAAGGTCTCCGCTATATTAGCATTTGCATATGTGTATTGGTAATCTCAAATAAAGATATTCAATTTAAATGCTTGGAACACCTTAGTGATTGCAAGTAACTGTAAACAAGGGGCAATGTTGGTTTATTTCACCATGAAACTTTAGTGATTGTTCATTGTTTTTTGGATTTTGAAATTTTTTAAATGTTTATTTTAATGCCTGAAAATTTAAAATAAGTTAAAATTTCTGGAAAAATAAAATGTAGAAAAATGAAAATGAAATGCAGAAAATTGAAAATAAAATGCATTCAGTATGATGCTATCCTATTTCAAAAAAACCGAAGATGTGAGGTCTCCATGCATGCAACCTAACCTATTGGACTTACAAAACAAGCACAATCTCCATATACTAAGTGTTGGTTCCTAGGGTTTAAAATAAATTTCAGGTTCAAGCATTCACATGAAGCAACCAAGCAAACTTGCATTAACTCCATCTACAAACTCGAAATCTAAAAAAATAGAAAATAAATAGAGATTAAATCCATAGCATGCAAAGAGAATCTCCTTCTTTCTTGCCCAGAAGATGCAAAATTTTGAAAACTTCTACATTAAAAATGTGTCATTTTACAATAGCATAATTTTTGGTTTTCCCAAACCAGTCCATGGAAGAAAAATGACTCAAACAGGTCCTGAATGGCCCTTTCACCTTCAAATCTGCAACTCTACTCGCAGCAATTTCCAACCCCCTTCTGGACTCTTTGAATGGCGTATTTAAAATTTTTAGGAAGCTTTTCGTTTCGTTTTCCAATGGTTGTTCGTTTCACCTTCCCTCTGCATGCATGTGTTTTGATTCCCAAAAGACTTTTTGTTTCTATTTTGTGGTCCTTAATTTCATTTCCATGGTTTGGATTCACTTTTCATTTGATTTCAAAAGAACGTTTCCTCTTATCCACATGGACTTGCATTCATTTCCTTCCATGTGTAACGGCCATCTTAAATTATTTCAAATCATTAAAGATTCCTTATGTAACATTTTGTCTTATTCACTAGATTTTGTCCTTATGTCCATGTCACTATGCAGGTCTGTTACCTTGGCAAAAATCGGACATGTCGTGATATTGCGACACTTCTTATTTCTCTGCTTGCCTGCCCCTTTGGAATCATGAAAATGCAACATGTCACGATATCATGACACTTTTCTCTTTTGACCGTGAAAATGCAACATGTCGCGATATCCCGACACTTTTTCTTTCTTCTCTTTTGGCCGCAAAAATGCAACATGTCGCGATATCGTGACACTTTTTCTCTTTTGGCCGTGATGATGCAACATGTCACGATATCGTGACACTTTTTCTCTTTTGGCCGCGATGATGCAACATGTCACAATATCGCAACACTTTTTCCTCCTTGCTCTCTCCCTTTGCTTTGGACCGCGAAAATGCAACATGTCGCGATATCGCGACACTTTTTTCTCCTTGTGGTGTTTTGCTTTTTCTTTTATCTTTAGCATATGGGCCACTTCGGTCTTCTTGGAAAACATGCAAAAAAAGGTGGGTCCCCAATTTTGGGGTATATTGTGGAGTAGCCACAACAAATGGCGACTCTACTGGGAAATGCTCCTGAGCATTTCGGTGAGAACTCAACCTGAAAACACACAGACTCAAATACAAGCGTCAACAAATATCCCAATAATGAAAACTAGACGAGAAATACATGAAGCATTAGAATTATTAAGCATCAGCTCAGTGTGTGCAATGTGCTTCATTCCCTATCATTTGAAACTCATTCAACTTTCCATTATTAGTTTCACTTATGATTCATATGCAAGGCTATGAATGATTTGTGCAAATTTGATGTATGACAACTATGTTAGAGATATAACAACCTGCTTTGCAAAGGCTCAGACCATCTAGTATCATGAACAAACATATTAAAACTATCAAACCCTCTTAGGACCAAATATATGTATACTGAATTAATTTACTAGATCCCAAATTTGGTTATGTGCCCCTACCATCTTGAACCCATGTGCAAGTGTAAGTGAAATCAGAGCTTTGGGGAATAGGATTCCCAACCTAAGCAAGATGGGAATTTAACCCTATCCTTACTACTCTAATCTGTAGTTCATTACCTCATATTGAACAAAATGATTTAACCTGTTATGGATGAAACTATCAGGCTATCCTGTCCATTTGAGCAGTCAGTGGTCTTGCTTTTAGACAAGATGTGTTGCCATGCATGAGCATACTCCACTGCTAGCCAGACATCTATAGCCCCGGTGGAGATTAACCCCATAATCCATGGTTTGGCTTTACTTTTGATTTCTTGGACCTTGGAGATGACTACCCATCCTTGCAAGGGACATGTAGTACTATCCTTCCAATCCAATATTAATGATGAAATGAAAAATATTTGCTTTGGAATTTCAAGTTCTTGAGTGGGCAAAATAGAAGCTTTGGGGAATCGTATTCTCAACCTAAGTGAGATGATAATTAGACCCTATCATTACTACTCCATGAAGGTCAAATCAGAGCTTTGGGGAGTTGGATCCTCAACCTAAGTTTGATGGGGATTTAACCCTATCCTTACTACTCTGATTTTAGGATTTAAGCACTATAGGAGTGGTAAAAACCATTGTTTTAAGGATTATGTTGCATGATAGGATAGACACGAAATACTCCTTTCGCCTCACCTTTTCTTCCAAGTATGGTTTTGACCATTTTGCTCAAGATCCTCTTTAATATGTGTAAAATGTGCTTGGTTCAAGATAGTTCGGGCATCAATTACCAACCTTAGGATCCTTTTAATATATATTATGTAATAACCCTAAGAGGATTTGACACCTTTTCAATGATTGTATTTGAAATGTAGATGCAACTGAGATGAAATGTATATGCAATGTGGAATGTAACATGAGATATGAATGCATTGCTTCCTTTGAAATGCGGATGGAGTATACCACCTACTTTGCCATAATTTATAAAACTGACAACTTCATGCATCACAAGTTCCAAATGATATTCTTTAATGTGTTTGTGATATTCATGGAGCTTTTTGCAATACAATTTCGATGTTTCGTATTCTCCTAGCCCTAGTCAACATTCATACAGACATAAGCTGACATCTTGCTATTTTTTTTTTTTGAAAACTAACCAAAAGTGTCCAAAGGACCAACACACGAAACCTAAAAACCAAAATGAGATCCAATCCAAAACCAAAATATGAAAACCAAAAGTATATACAAATGTACAATATAATGCAAGACGGTGCAAAAGTTTGGATTATCATTTTATCGGATCCCAAACCTGATTGGAATTCTTTAAAAGACGTATGACATGATACGCATACCATGTTTTGTAGGAATCCAACAAAAACAAGATCAAACCAAACAAAGAAACAAACTTCCACTTGCCCCTCTCGCCATACCAATTTGGTTTAGTTTCATTAATAATCCTATGGTGGAGTTTCAATTTTTCAAATTGATTAGACAATGATTGATATTCAACTCCTTTATGTCTATTCTTTAAGATGTCCATTCCGCACTTTGATTCATGGTGTAGAAATAAACTTTCATTTTCATTCAATAAATCCATAACATTAATAATATTTGAATCAAACCATTCATTAGGTAAACCTTCATTCGAATTTTGCATGGTGAAACCAAAAAGGTGAGATTTTATCTTTGGCATGTTTTCATTTGACCTTACTTGAAGAGGATTTTAAAACTCCTCTTTTCTCTCATGACATTCATCATCATGTAGCACTTGTTCTTTCTCCATGACTCATTTATTAAAGGCACCAAACTTAGGTACCCAATTGAAAATATGTCCATCCCTTTCAAACCATAAGTCTTGTCTATCTAGGGGTGGGTTAACTAACACATTTCCATGATCAATCACTTGGGTTGTTTTGGGTAACATGAGATTTTCAATTGGATCATCAATGATATCAAACCCAAATGATTTAGGTTTTGTAATTTTCTCATTTTGAAATGGCATAATCATTGTAGCACAAGTAAGTGGATCAAGATTTTCAATTTCTTTTCCTCCAAAGGAATCTAAAGAAAATGACTCTCTTTCTTGATTCATGGTTGTAGAATCCTTATCATGTTCCAAAATTTGATGAGATTCAAATTCCTCTTCCAAAACTTTCTCAAATTGTATAGGATTTATAGTATCCTCATGCGAGGAAGCAATTGAGTTATCCTGCATATTAATTGACACAACAAGTTTATTAGAAGATTTATATTGATAATATTCTTCCCATTTCTTCCATGAATCATAGTAATCATCCTCCAAGTTCAAGTTGTGATGCTCAAGTACTTCTTCTTCATCTTCTGATTCATCAACATGTTTCTCACCCCATTCATCTTCACCTTCCTCATTCTCACTCTCTTGACGATATAGAGTTTCCACCACCAAAATGTTGTCCTCTCCTTATTGATGTTGAGGTGGACCCTCATTTGGCACAAGTTCCAAATCATCCACTTGAGCTTGGAGACAATGGGTATACCTAGCAATTTCGGGACAATTCCTTTCATTATGCTCCTTTGTATTATGCAATCTACACCCCTTTTCCCATGCAAAATCAAAAATATTAAGAATGGAACTAGAGTGACTTGGTCTTGCAGAAGTATCTATCTAATTAGCAATAGGGGAAGGCACACCCTCATTGTTTGACTCTGTATTCCACTGTCTCCATCTATTGTTGGAGTTTCTATTTGGGTGAGGGGCATGGGATTCATACTTCTTTTTTTGAACCAAATAATTACTCAATTTGCAAACTATATTTTTGAGCTCTTCAACCTCTAAATAAATCTCTTTTGGTTGAGCTATGTTATTGCTAGTTCTAGTAGGGTTTGCATAATTGGTGAAATCTTGACTTAACATTTGAGTTGGATTTTGAACCACTTGATTTGCGTAGGGATTCACACTTTGAATTGGAATTGGATTTGGGAAAGGAACTATAGCCTAAGAATTAATTGGACTAGCTCCTTGCATAGTATGTTGACTATTTTGCAAAAATGAAGGAATGGGGGGAATGGATGTGATTGGTTGAATTGGAATGGGTGCATAAGCGGGTGTTGATGAATATGGTTGTTGATAAGGCAAAGCATTTATGCTTGATATTTGTGGTGCCATGATCTGATTCATCATAGGAGCTTGACCATATGGACAATATTGTCCTACCATAGGTATCTGGGAAAACCCATAACCCTGTGGTGTCATTTGTTGTTCAATGGTCATAGCTTCATTGTAGGCTAGAGAAAGCATGGTAACTTGAGAATTTTTCCTTGCAAAAATTGTCGTCATAGGATCCAATGCCCCAAAATATATTTGCAAAGCTACTGCGGGATCAATGGCAAAATTTCGAATTGCTCTATTATAGCACTTCTAAAATCTCTGATTAAAAGTTCAAATTGGCTCACCCTGGCCTCTTTTGCATGTAATGAACTGATTATAAATGATTGTGGGATCTAATGGTGACCTAAATTGGTTGACAAAAGCATCCTCCATTTGCGTCCATGACGTAATGGAACTAGTAGGTAAGCAAATATACCATTTGTAAGCCACTTTGTCTAGGCTCATGGGGAAGAGTCTACAAGCCACATCTTCATGTTGAACTTGCAATCTTATCAAAACATCCCTATAGGCCTGAATATATTCTTCTGCGATCCTTCGGCTATCCGGTTTGTATTTGGGAAAAAATCTCTCTATATTATTAGGGATCTCATGAATATCCCCTGCAATATTCAAAGGAATGTTATGGGCTCTGTACCAAGGAGGTGGTGGAGGTTGGGCCATTTGATTTAAAATTGATGATGATAACCCTACAAGAACCATGGAAATGGTATTGATAATTGGTACACTAGTGGCAAATGACACCACCAGTGCAAGTCCGCTAGATGCGCCTGAAACAGAAGGATCTTCTGTAACAAGAATATTTGGTGGGACCACAATTTGCTTAGTTTTATTCTTTGGATTCCTATGAGTGAGTGAGAGGCTTTGGAATATGGTTTCCTCGGTTGTTTTGGACCTAATTGCGATGCGATGCGGTGGGTCCAGCTTGTAAATGAAACTACCCTACAAAACCTGACAAAACTCTCAATACCTCAAAGAAAACCTACGACACACAGAAAATCTTGCAATTAATGAAATTCAAAGAATAACTTCAAAATAAATTTGTTAGTCGTGAATGAAAGAAGGAACCATGAAAAAGCAGAATTCTAAAAATGTAAGTTTCTGATTCACCATATCGCATATGCGCAAGTGAAGAGCATACTCCTAGTGTTGTAGGCTTTCTGATTCATAAGATCGCATTGCACGCAAGTGAAGAGCATAATACCGACAACAAATACATTTTAGACAAAATATAATTCCTTACAAATAAGCATGAAATTGACTAGCAAATATCAAACATGTAACGTATTAATAATCATGTTAGCATCAACCAAGAGATGTATCCATTAAAATCAAATGAAAGTAATTGCATGGAGACAACCTCGTTAGTCAAGACCAAAAATTTTCAAAATCAAATAAAAACACATTATTCTTGTATGAACAATCAAAAGCGTTAGAACAATGCATATCGATTCATGTTCTCCTTTTAACACTACAAGGTTGTGTTGTTAAAAGAGAGCTAAAGATAATAATCAATAGGGCATGAAGTATTCAAAATTTAAATCCCTATAGCATTTAAATCACTCTGAAATAAAATAATTCAGGCCCTCCTTCTAGCGCCAATCTGTTGAGTGGTATTTTCACCCGATTGTGAAAGTACACTCTCCTTTAGGATTTGGGTTCCAAATCCCCTCTTGCAAATAAGTTAAACAAACAACTTCTCCAAGGTCTCCGCTATATTAGCATTTGCATATGTGTATTAGTAATCTCAAATAAAGATATTCAATTTAAATGCTTGGAACACCTTAGTGATTGCAAGTAACTGTAAACAAGGGGCAATGTTGGTTTATTTCACCATGAAACTTTAGTGATTGTTCATTGTTTTTTGGATTTTGAAAATTTTTAAATGTTTATTTTAATGCTTGAAAATTTAAAATAAGTTAAAATTTTTGGAAAAATAAAATGCAGAAAAATGAAAATGAAATGCAGAAAATTGAAAATAAAATACATTCAATATGATGCTATCCTATTTCGACAAAACTGAATATGTGAGGTCTCCATGCATGCAACCTAACCTATTGGACTTGAAAAACAAGCACAATCCTCATAGACTAAGTGTTGGTTCCTAGGGTTTAAAATAAATTTTAGGTTCAAGAATTCACATGAAGCAACCAAACAAACTTGCATTAACTCCATCTACAAAATTGAAATCTGAAAAAAGAGAAACGAAATAGACATTAAATCCATAGCATGCAAAGAGAATCTCTTTCTTTCTTGCCCACAAGACGCAATTTTTTGAAAACTTCTGCATTAAAAATGTGTCATTTTACAATAGCTGAATTTTTTGTTTTCCCAAACCAGTCCATGTAAGAAAAATGACTCAAACAGGTCCAGAATGGCCCTCTCGCCTTCAAATCTGCAACTCTGCTTGCAACAATTCCCAACCCCCTTCTGGCCTCTTTGAATGGCATATTTAAAATTTTTAGGAAGCTTTTTGTTTCACTTTCCAATGGTTGTTCGTTTCACCTTCCCTCTGCATGCATGTGTTTTGATTCCCAAAAGACTTTTCGTTTCTATTCAGTGGCCCTTCGTTTCATTTCCATGGTTTGGCTTCACTTTTTGTTTGATTTCAAAAGAACGTTTCCTCTTCTCCACATGGGCTTGCATTCATTTCCTTCTGTGTGTAACGACCATCTTAAATGATTTCAAATCATTAAAGATTCCTTATGTAACATTTTGTCTTATTCATTGGATTTTGTCCTTATGTCCACATCACTATGCAGGTCTGTTACCTTGGCAAAAATTAGACATGTCGTGATATCGTGACACTTCTTATTTCTCTGCTTGCCTACCCCTTTTGAATCGCGAAAATGAAACATGTCGCGATATCGTGACACTTTTCTCTTTTGGACCGTGAAAATGCAACATGTCGCGATATCATGACACTTTTTCTCTTTTGGCCGCGACGATGCAACATGTCACGATATCGCGGCACTTTTTCCTCCTTTGGCCGCAACGATGCAACATGTCGCGATATCATGACACTTTTCTCTTTTGACCGTGAAAATGCAACATGTCGCGATATCACAACACTTTTTCTCTTTTGGCCGCGACAATGCAACATGTCGCGATATCGTGACACTTTTTCTCTTTCTTCTCTTTTGGCCGTGACGATGCAACATGTCACAATATCGTGAAACTTTTTTTGTTTCTTCTCTTTTGGCCACGAAAATGCAACATGTCGCGATATCGTGACACTTTTTCTCTTTTGGCCGTGACGATGCAACATGTCGCGATATCGCAACACTTTTTCTCTTTTGGCCGTGACAATGCAACATGTCACGATATCACGAAACTTTTTCTCTTTTGGCCGTGACAATGCAACATGTCACGATATTGTGACACTTTTTCTCTTTTGGTCGCGACGATGCAACATGTCACGATATTGCGACACTTTTTCCTCCTTGATCTCTCCCTTTGCTTTGGACCGCAAAAATGCAACATTTCGTGATATCGCGACACTTTTTTCTCCTTGTGGTGTTTTGCTTTTTCTTTGATCTTTAGCATATGGGCCACTTTGGTCTTCTTGGAAAACATGCAAAAAAATGTGGGTCCCCAATTTTGGGGTACGTTGTGGAGCAGCCACAACATTAGCCTAATCAAAAAATACCATGTCACACCATGTTAATGCCTATGTTAGCCCTTACATCACCTACCACATGATGCCTTGGCATTTATGACATCATCAATTATGTCAATGCCTCCACCAACCACCATATGTCATGCCACATCACTTTTATAGACTACCATGTCACCTATATGGACTGCCATGTGTTGCATCAAGATTCATACATTGATCACCAAGTTAGTTGTATAGACCACAACATCCACTACCATGTGTTGCCTCAAAATTTATACACTTATTTCCATATCACATACATGGTTTTCCATGTCATCTGCATGGACTACCACATGTTGCCTCAATATTTAGGCATTGGTCACCAAACTAGCCATACAAACTGCCATGTCAATCGTATGGACTGTCATGTGATATTTGTACAATACTACTAAGTTATTATAATTGTGCAAAGTTATGACATCATCTAGTACCATATCATCACAAGTTGCTACATCATTGTATGATGTCATGTCATCATATGTTCAACTTTGTACATGTTAACATCATTAATTTTCAAAAGGAAGGCATCAAAGGGATTGAACTTGGGACCTCCTACATCCCATTTTCTTAGAGGGTTGATGGGTATTGTTAATGTTCATCATTTAATTCATTTGTTAATCCAAGGTGGCATCCAAGGCTATATATGATAGAGAATGTTGGAATTGTGGCTTAGAAATTAGGGCACTAGGCTACTAAACCAAAATAGAGAATCACAATGTCTTTGCAGAAATGAAACTAAATAGCACACTTGCATAAGAAAAACTAATTGCAAGAATTAAACTTTCTGAATAAAAAGATGTTAAATTATGTTTGCTATAATTGAAATGATAAAAAATTAAAGTGCTAAAATGGAAAATGATAGAAATATAAAATTCTTGGAAAGTTAAATGTTGCTAAACTGAAACAATAAAATAGAACTAAAATGCTAAAAATAGAAATGGAATGCTAAAATAAGAATGCTTTGACATAAATGGTAAATAAGCATGAATGGAAATAAGATAGTTGTGAAGGAGACAAAACATAAACATGTTCAAATAGGGGGAAAATGGGGGAGAAATAGGGGAAACTTATTATTTAATCTATTACAAGAAATGACAAAAAAATAGTAATAAAAACTTGCAATTATAGTACAACTTTCCCTCCACCAGCCTTGAGAGTGGACCCTTGCTCCTAAGTCTAGTAGAATTTTTAAAATCATAGAGTCCTAACATAAGTTATGAGATCATATTAACATGAAAGACTAAAAAATAAATTGGTCTAAAAATGCTACACTTTATTGATAATTTGACTATTACACCAATTGCTGACTAATTCCATATTTTTGTTCTATTTTCCTATTAGCCTTTTTTATTGGTAAAGGGGTTTTGAAAGGATCCCGTAACATTTTAAAAATATGAAGTTAAAATAAAGAAACACTACTTAGAAAAACTACAAAAATACATTCCATTACAAAATAATATAGAAACCCCCTTCAACAAAATTAGGAAGCCCTAGCAGGGGTATGAAGGAGTAACCAAAATAAACCTAGTTTAAAAAGACCCATGTAGGGGTAAGCCAAAATTTAAAAGCATAGAAACAAACACCCATAAGACAAAAGGAAACCCACGTAGGGGAAAACTGTGAGATAGAAAATAGAGATCAATGACATCAAAAAATCCACCAAAGATCTAAAATGCAACTACATGTTGGGTTGCCCAGCTATGTTATGCCCATCACTGGTAGCACCCACCAGGCTCTTAAACTCCTCCAAGTTCTCAAATTGGTCCTTGTATTCATCCAATAGATTCTTCACTTGAGATAGTAGAGAGGATGTCATCCTGGTTGCTCTCCCCAGGGCCTTCATGATGTCATGGAGGTCCTAGAGGTGGCCTCTTTTAGAGAGATTAGGCCAACATGAAACTATGAAGGCCAATAGGGGGAAGGCTTGGCGGAAGTGCCCTCAAGTGGATTAATTTTCTTAGGTGCAGTCTCTTTTTTGACCTAAAAGGAAAGAGAGTCATTAGAACAATAATTATCAACCACAATAGGAGCCTTACGTTTTCTACTACTAGCTTTATGCCTGGTGGAGTGGTGGGTTCCTGGAGTTCTTTATAGTTTTGCATCAAATTCAAGGGTCTGATTGGTTTTTGGAGATGCAAAGGTGTCCCCACCTGCTATGCCAAGGTTTTTCATAGGTCCCATGGAAAATACCATCACTCCCATGACTCTATGAGCTTGGCACTCCAAAACATATATGTAGATAATCAAATGAAGCCCTTGACGTAGGGGGACAGGAAGAGAACCCCTATTGACATTAAGGATCGATCGTTCGATAGACCAAAAAAGATACTCTAGGATGTTGATTTTTTTTTCCCTTGTAAGTGGTTTAGGAACACCAAATGGAAGCTCCTCAACACTCCTTCAATACTATTCAGCATGAAGTACTAGAGTACTATCACCATCATGATGTCCCACCTCTTCATGAGAGTATCACGTAGAATTACACCCTTTTCTCTACCCGAGGATTCACAACGATCTTGAAAGAGATGTAGATTACTCTAAAGTGAGTGCTTATCTCTATTACTAATATCCTCTTCATTCAGGATCCCCATGATTTTTTCTAGGAGGTCCGTAGTAACTGTGAAACTCAACCCACGGATGACAACATGCCCTTCATCCCACATCCACACAAAATCCAGGGAAAGATCATGGTTATGGCCAATAAAAATATGCAATAAATTAAGTAGGCCATGGTTGTGAAAGATATCCTTGACAAGAGTAGTGATGTGAAGAGCTGAGGGTTCAACTTCACCATCAGGATAGGGCTTGATAGGATGAGGGGAGTAGAGGAGAAATGCACCAGGTCAGATAGGCTATGGAGGAAGGATAATGACATGAGGGGCCAAAAAGTAGAGAATAAAAAGATAGATAATCCTTCCAGAACACAAGTCCAAATGCAATGGCACTAAACACACAAAACTCACTTCATAAAAGCATGGGATATGATTGCACTCAGGGTGGAAGCAAATGGCATGGACGGGTTGACACGAGCAAGGAGAAACCAATAGGAAGGTAGGAGCAAATACCGGGAAGCACAAGTTGGAAAAAAATTCCTCTCGAGGGAGTGGTATCAGATTCAGATGCAACAATTATCAATAATGTCGAAAAAGGACTCCACCAGTGATCATAAGGACTCAACACACAGACTCTTGAAGCAACAAGATGGTGATTCCTAAAGTTCCTAGCATGAATGGTGATATCTATGGAAACATAAAGGTTGGGAAGATCACCACCAATGGTGAAGATGAATATGGACCAAAATTTTGTAGGGGAAGCCAACTATAAATGCCAAGTGGAAGGAGAATCCATGTGATGTTGATGAGGATTGGTGGAGTGCTATTATGGATGATGAAGCTACCTCATATTTTCCCAAAGGTGAAACTACAAAGTATTCCTATAAAATACTATGGTAAAAATGATTTTATTGGTGACATGAACTGATGTGTGTTCCATATTGAAGCTTCTATAGATCCAAAGTTGATATTTATCCAAAGTATGAGGATTATACAACTTGTTAAAAGTGACATCATCATTGAAGTGTAAGGCCACATCCTCATTATTTTCCTTAGGGTGTTCCATATGAGTAAAACTCGAGCTTGGTCTTCCACTTACAGTTGACTTATCACATGATGATAAAATATTTGAGCATAGTTCCACATGGAGTAAAGGTGGCCCCACCACCAATCCCAACTGATAGCAGGGGTCTTACTGAGCAAGAACCTCCAATGCATTGACCTCATTAAGGGAAATAGGGAAAATGTCTCTCTAGATAGTGAGACTCGATTCATAAATCCCCATGTTCGCAAGGAGATCATCAACATAGTTTCCTTCATGGTAAACATGATTGAAAGTGACACTCGAGAAACAATTCATTAAACATTTAGCTTTAAATATCATGTTGGAAATATTCCATGAAATAGAGTTAGTCTCATATATTAAACATTGGATGATATTTTTGGAGTCCCCTTCAACAATTAAATTGGAACACTGCATCTTGTGAAGGAGGACAATACCTTGATAAAGTGCCCTCGCTTTCACAAAATGACTAGATTGATGTCTCAAGTTTTCAGCAAAGGCCAAAATTATTTTTCCTGTGTGATCTCTGATAATTTCTCTAACACTAGTAGGCCCAGGATTCCCTTTCGTAACTCCATCAAAATTCAATTTGAAATATCCTAGAGAAGGGCGAGACCATTTGACCAATGACCAATCAACCTTTGAAGAAGGACAAGGGATATTGAAATTTGGAATCTTAAGAGAAAAGGCCAAAAAAAATTTAGAATTGGGTTTTGGATCACCATATCTATGGATAGAAATATTCTTAGCAGTTGCATGAAGGATTCTAGAGAACACATACCGAACAACATTATTTGAATCATTGAAAGCATGGGAATTGCATTCACACCAAATATCCCAGAGGAAGTTAGGGAGACAAAAGTACCAAATGTCTTAAGGCATAAACCTTTTAAAGGATTAGACCACTAAACACACAAATCACTCAGGAGAGTAGGGGAGACCCAGGAAATGTCAAGGGAGGAGAAGAGGGAAGACATGATGGAATGGGAGAATGGGTAAGATAGGAAAATGTGATGGGTAGACTCACAGTTTTGGTGACACAAGTAATAATGATTGGGTATAGGGATGCCACAACGATGGAGGTTCAGGATGGTAAGGATCTTGTCCTAGAAAACAAGCTAGAAGAAGAAATCTACTTTGGGAATGAGGTGCTTTTTTTAGATGATCTTGGAAGGAAACCAAGGAGGGGATGGACTCTCAGTGAGGGTTTAGGCATACTTGATAGTGAAGAGGCCATTGGAAGTAGGGTCCCAAATGATAAAATCTTCAAAAGGTAAACTTGTAATGACATAGAGATGTAAAATATTTGATAAGATAGAGGTAGCTTGTCTCTGCTCACTGAATAGACCATCAACTGGGAATGATTTTTAGGATTTAATATTGGGATGAAAAACGTTACAAACCTTTGAACCAATCATGGAGTCAATGATAGGTTTTAGGAAGATGAGGTCTACACGAGTCTACAGAGGAATGTTGCCCAGCTAGAGATCCTCCTAAAAATTGATTTTTTCACCATTGCCTAATTTCCAGTGAATGTCTTTTTTGATGATCTCCTTATATGATAATGGAGTTCCACACTGTCGATCCATATATGGTAGAAGGATCAGCCAAGAAATTGGTGTGGTGCCAAAGATATTTCACTTTCATAATAGAAACCCATAGAGATTTCTCATTGGTAATAACTCACCATCCTTGTTTTACAATGAGTGCTAGATTCATATTATGTACCTTCTAGAGCCCAATGTCACCATGTTTTTTCCTTGAATATACCTAGTCCCATGCAACCAAGTGGATATGATACTTCAGCTCCAATCCAGACCACAAAAATTTCCTTTGGATTTGCTCAATTTTGTTGTAGACTTCGATAGGATTTTTAAAAATGGAGAGAAAAAATACTAGGATGCTTTGGAGAGTGGCCTTTCCTGCATGACTGAGAAGGCTCCCTTTCCAACTAACCATTTGTTTTGAATTCTTTCAATGATAGTGTTCCAAAGGGACTTTTTAGAAGGTCTTTCAAAAAGAGAAAACCCCAGGTAGGTGGTACGGAGCTCAACAATGGTACACCCAAGAATAGAAATAATGTGGGCTTGGCATCTAATAGGGTGTTGACTAAATAGATCTTGCTTTTTAAAAAAATACATTTTGACCAGCAATAGCCTCAAAGGAGAGCAGGATCATTTTAATGATATGGGCTTGAGGAACTGAAGCAAGGGTGGCCAGGATGGTATCATCGATGAACTATTGGTGAGAGATAGGATCGAGGGAAGAGGTTGTCTTGAATCTAGAAATGTATCGTTTGGGGTAGGCAGAGTTTAGGGTTCTGCCTAAGGCTTCTGCGATAATGATAAAGAGGAAAGGATATAATGGGAATCCTATATTAAGCCTTTGAAACTCTTTAAATAGCCCATAGGAGAGCCATTAACAAGGACTTATAAATTAGTAGTGGTTATATATTTTTTTACGAGGGTAATCCATTCAAGATGGAACCCAAACCTAGAGAGGGCATGAAACTCTGTCAAACGTCTTATTCATATCAATCTTAAGGAGAAATCCTGCTTTACCACTTTTAGATATAGAATGAATGATTTCATGAATAGTGATGATGTTGTCCATGATGAGTCTCCCATGGACAGAGCTACCTTGATTGGGAGCAATGATGTGATAGAGGATTGGTTTGAGTCTGGTGGTCAGGGCTTTAGTGAATATTTTATAGAGGACATTGCAGATTCTAATGGGGCAAAAATTAGTAAGGGTACAAATCTTGTTGAATTTGGGGATGAGGGATAGGAAGGTGGAGTTGAAATCTCTAGGGATCTCTTTGGAGCTTTGCATTTGCTAGATGGCTGATACAACATTAGGGCCAAAAATATTCCAAAACCATTGGAAGAAGAGAGGAGGAAAGCCATCTAGACCTGGGGCTTTCCCACCTTGCATGGAAACAATAGTAGCACAAATTTATTCAATAGAAAGTGGTTTAAGCAGCATCTGATTTTGATTCGAAGATACTAACCTTGGAAAAAGCACCTATTATTTAGGATTTTGGAGCTTGCTGCCTGGATGTTCTAGAGAAAAACCTACAGGTTCTGTTACAGTAGGTTGTATAGTTCATATTTGATGTAGTTTTGACTATCTAGGTGCCACGCCATATTAAAACACCTTCTAAGGATGAGAGAATTATTCAAAAACCTTGACATGTTAGTTTTTCAAAATTACACTAAGACCATTCTAATTTCTCTTTTCTATGCCTTATTTATGCCTACTAAATATCGAAAATCATGTAGAATTTCTGAAAAAATTATAGGAAAATTATCTAAATAGTAGAATATTATTTCTCATTACTTTACTATGCTAACATTAATATTATAATGTACAATAATCAAAGTACTTGGCATTATACTAAAATGTTTAGATAAAATGGTAGTTTGTACATATGATAACATTGAAATAATGAGATATTTTGGTGTCTCATCATTCTCCCCTACTTAACCTGATGCATGAACTCATGTATTTTGGTGGGTCATAGTAGCATTTAGGTCTAGTTCCTTGTGAATATTTTCCCAAACAAATATTATTCAAAGAATGATACCCTTTGTTTCTTTTGATCTCTGCCAACTAGTTTTGGAATTTTTTTGGTTTTGGATCTAAATCAAAATAGTAGGGCACTGTTGAAAGTATGGTGGGTAGCCTAAAATGAAGACCTATAGACTCATATTGTAAGCATCACTTCTAATAGTGTTACTACCCTCCTTCGAGACCACATCATATTGATTGGTGATATGGGCTCTTTTTTTCTTAGAGAAATAGGTAGTTCATCCCATCTATTCTTGCATGATGACCTTGCATTGTCAAAGTGTTCCCTATAGAAATTTTGAAAATTAGCTACACTTTCCCTAATATTTTCAAAATAAGTAGCTTTGATATTCATATTTCCCATAAAAGATAAGTTTTGACTAATCAATGCTTTTGGGTTAGGTTGGTCATGTCTAATTAGGAGTCCAAGTATTATTTCCATTGTCTTATACTACCACCATTCACTTTTCCAATATACTTGGTTGTTCAGAGTGAAGGTGTTGGCTCTAATTTGAACACCCCTTATGTAGATATACAATAGAAATTAAACATCCTCCACTACTACAAACTCATACAAATAGAATTCACAAAGCAAGTTTTTATGTTCCTTAGGGCTTTGCAAATATGCATCAATAAAACTTTGCTTAGAGGATAAGTCATAAGAGAGGTCAAAATATATTCTCATTACTTGCCACTTGTAGTATTTTTCCTTGAGAAGTAGGCTATAAATCCTAGAAGACCTCCTACATTGTACCACCTGTTCTACTATGTGACACAGGTCTCTCACCTTGTTCTACAAGATTGTTATTTTCTCTACATGTCTTCTATTTTTCTCCTTCAATGGTCATAGCGCTACAAGATGGTCCTCCAAAGTATGGTAGTGGGCCATCCACCTTGCCACTATTGCATTTTTATCTATAAATGAAGACATATTTTATTGAGGTGCAATTACTAGTGAAGCAGCAGGGATAGAAGGCATTTCATATTATACTTTGATTCTTGCAGCCTGAGTTACAATCATAGACTCTATAATCAACTATTTAACTTCTTCTTTAGTTAGTACTTTAAATTGTCTTATCCCAATCTAAAATTCTGAAGTTGTGTATAATATGGTATTATGCTTTGGAGCTATCATTTGGGTTCCCTATTGTGCTGGAGTCTCTTCTTATTTTTGTTTTGGTGCTTCTTCCTATACTTGATGATTCAAAGCATCCTCCTATACTATATGTTCTAGAGCCTACCTCTGTGCTAATTTTGGTTCTAAAAATTATTGTTGCTTATGCTTTAGAGCATATTCTTTCTACCTGGAGCATTCTCCACCATCCATGGGCTATTTTCTTGCCCTTAAAACAAACACTACTTCTTTCAACCTCCTTTCTTCTACAACAACAATATACATAATAGAAGTACATGGGGTTGGTTCTGGTACTACAATAGTGGATTCAGTCCTGCCAATGTGTGATGGATTTATTTCTTGTTCATTCACTTTTTGGACCTATTCTACCAAATTGAGTAGAATCTCTGTTGTCTCGTTACCTTGGATGGATTTAGGTGTACCTCCATGTGATTCCATTTTGTCCTTTAGCTCATAGAGCTCTTACAGCAATTGATATATATATTTATCCTTCTCCTTGATTTTTTCTTCTACCTCTTTTATCCATATTTGTTGCATCATAATGATTACCCTAGCAACTTTTATGGGATCTTATGGCTCCATTTCTATAGCCATTTCTTATTATGTTGACTCTAAGGAGTAGGTAGGCATTGACATGTTAGGTGGGGAATCCTCTTACATTGTTTCTTCTATTTTTGTAGGAACTCCAACATCCTGATTATCTTCCTCATCCTCCTAAACAAATTTTATCCTTGTTTTTTGTGAGGGCTCAAAGGTGTTGCCTATTTTTCTTGAGTGTTTGCATTTTATCTCTACCTTAGGCTCCTCCTGAGAGGAGATGGTTTTGGTGCAGTTTGTTGCTTCTCATTTCCTCTCCTTGTTCACTAGAAATATTTTCAATAGATCTTGATGTTTGTTTAGTTGATATCACCTATTACCTAGGCTGTTGTATCCCCTTTTTTCTGCATGTTGCCTTGGCCCTTGGTTTCCTCAACTTATTTCCTAGTAATAGACCTAGTCTTACCTACTTGAGATTGCTACTCTAGTTGGTACTCTTCCTCTATGGAAGAAGAGTATTTTTTAGTAGCATCATCATCTATGGTGGATAATTATGTCTGATCTAAATATTATTTTGTTGTACTTGAATCAAAAGGTTCTTGTTGGGCAAAGATATCTTCCTAAGCATACACATTTTTATCCCCCACTTTGATAACAACTAATCTAGTCCTTTTCGCTACAAGGATAATTTTAAGTTTCCTTTTCCTATATCCTTTTGGCCTTGTTGCAGTAGGTGTTGAATTGCTAGGTGAGGAAGGGCTTCCTATAGTTTTTGTCTATTATGTTTTATTTTTAGAAGTTTCCCTGGTTTTAAAATTTTCAATAGGGGATTCTGCCCTACTACTAGTCCCTACTTTTTTTAAGTAGTTTTGGAGGGGGTCTATTCTTTCCAAGGCTCAAAAAACCTGTTAATTTTTTTATTATTTCCTCTAAAATGGTGTTTACATATTATTTTAATCAAGACATGGTGCCAAACTCATCCCTACCCCTCTTGGAAATATTTTTCCATATCATGAAGGGCCTAGTGTAGATATAAATGTATGTTTATCCTAAGTTCAAGTCTACTTGCACCATGTCTTAGGTGGGTCAATAACTTGATGTGGTGCCCAGATAACACAACAAACTAACCTTCACAAGTCAAATACCAAATTACCTAGGTGGTAACCTCATCCCATGGTTGTTTTAGATGGGTCCTCTTTACCCCCTTACATATGTGGTTACTAATATGCATTTGGGCTGTAGGGTCCTGTAGCACCCTAAAATTGGCGCAGTAAAATTGGAATAATTACATTCACCTTAGTAAATAAATTTAAATTCAAATTTAACCTCCCAAACCGCCCGTTAACCGCCGAGAAACCCGTTTCCTCCTTTTTCGTGCCATTTTTAGCAGCTTGTTTTGACCGTTTGACGATATCGTCTCCGATCGTACGATATCGCCCTGCATTTGACGATTTCGTCTGGACTAGAACGTCCGTACGATTTCGTCGCAAAACTGAATTTGCATAGTTGGAATCCATTCCAACGGGTCTCCAATCCGGGCAGAAGCGTGTCTGCGCCGTTGGGACCCTTCCCCCGTTGGAGATCTCCCAAATTGGGATGATCTCCAACCTCCCAACAACTATCCTATGCCTATTTAACTCTAAGACTTTTCCCTCCCCAACCCCCGGCTGAATTTTTATGCAAATTGAACCCTTATGCTCTAAAACATCGTAATTAATATTTTGCATTAGTCCTATAGTCATTTCATTGCAGGTACACCACCGGTTTTCAGCCGGAGCCGCACCTATCGCAGCCGACGAACCTCGTCAAGATCGGAGGCGATCTCGTCAAATTCGGGACGATCTCGTATCGATGCGAGACGATTTCGATCGCAGCACACATCGAGGCAATCGAGTGCTCGGAGTTTGTTCTTCTGTCTCTTTTCTCTGTCATTTTATGTTGTAAATTAGATTGTTTATTCAGTTTTTATATTATATTGCATTTGGAGTTCACCCATTTTGTCTAAGTTTACGTATTAAGATCATATTCTCGCTATCTAAACACAGTTATTTGCATTTATTTCTGTTCTTGTATATTGTTCAACACTCATATTACTGTTTTACATAGTTTGCCCCCCTGTTTGCAAAATAGAATTTCTCGTATTTCGCATCTGTTTGCTGTTTTGCAGGTCTCTGATGAATTCGTCTGACGAATTCGTCGATTTCAGTACGATCTTGTCGCTCGTACGATTTTATCAAATTGAAGGTGATTCTCGTTGAATTGCGGACGATCCAGATCGCTTCAAGCTTCGTAAACTCCATCGACTTCCGGATCGTAATCTTCATTGGCCTCCTGCAAATTCTCTCGTTTCTGTTTTCCTTTCGTTTGTCGTATGCATTTAAATTGCATTTTCATGTAGTTTAAGTTAGAATCATTCGGCCAAACCTAGGATGAATGTTTAAAAATAAAACGAACTCATCAAAACTCATTCCCAAAACCTAGGCGTGGAAACCGCCATCAAATGTTTCCCGGTGAACCCACCATCCGTCGAAAAATCACCAAAATGCACCTCCCTTGAGAGGCGGGACCTTCGCAAAGTCCTCTCGTCCGAGGTACCGCACCATCCTTTTCCCATCCTCCTTCCCGGCGCGGATCCAATAGCCTGAAGGTAGGGGTGCGAAAAATTTGGAGCGATACATTTTGGTGAACCCGACGTGAATGCATCATAACCTTTTGAACAAAAACAAACAAGACAAAAAAAAAAAAAAATTTAGATGCATTTTAAAACATTTAAGGTTCAAAATCATGTTTAGATGGTAGCTCCTAAAAAGAGGTTAGCAGTTATTATAAACGTAGTAAACCAATTAGCGGCCATAGAAGTTAATTCTGTCCTTAGTGTCCCCGAAGCAAGTAGAAATCAATCCTTGTGGGACGAGCTTATCGAGAGACTTAGTATCATTTCATCTAGGTCCACACAACTTAAACAGATTAAGAGGCTAGTCTTGGATAGAATCCTGGATCCTCATCAATTAGTGTTCTATCATGAACTTCGGAGAGCTTGCCATAGGTGGTTAGCCTATAGGAGAGCTCTTGTATCTTCAAAAGTTTTAACTTTCAGGGAAGATCTTGAAAGCACCGTTATAGTGCACCCATTTTTAGTTCATATAGATTCCTTAGAAGATGATCTTATAGTTAGGAGAAGATGGAATAAAACTCCTAGAGCTATGTTATATCGTAAATATTGCCATGAGAATTATTATTTCCAACCAAAGATCTGAGATAGACAATATCACCATAGCCCTTTTCATCAAATTCTTAAAAGAAAACTTTCAATTTGAAGAAGAACATTTCATGACCCCTGAACAGCTTGAACCTATTAATGATATTCATAAATTATTCATAGAAGATTAGTTCATCTACTTTTAGCCTTATTATTATTGTGTGCATTTCTTGTTTCATTTGTCGTCTTTATTATATTGTTTCAAAGAAAAACTAAAAATCAAAATAAAAAAAAAAAAAAAACATAGTAAAAAACTTAAACATTTCATTTACAATATTGCATTAGGTATATATAAATATATACCTTTTAATTTGTTGCATATATATATATATATATATATATATATATATATATATATATATATATTTTGCTGAAATCAAAACTTAGCACCATGACTAAACTTAGGAATGGTAAAGAAATTTTAGGAGAAGGAGAAGATTGGCTACAAAATACAACCGAAAACCCAAATGTCCTTCTTGGAGATACAAATCCGGAAGGTGAAACTCTAGGTCAATCAGATGAAGACTTAGGTGAAGATAAGGAACAAGAAGGAAGTGTTAAAGAATCTTCGTCCCCTAGAATAGCTCCAAATGGAGGCATCACTTTTGACAACGCAGAACATTTTCAAAAATTTCTTAATCAACATATCGACATCCTTAATGTGGCAGTCCGTATTGATAAAGGGGAAATTAGTGATGCTCAAGCAGTCTTAGAACGGGCGATTGATATGCAAACTAATCCTTTGTCTTTCATTGATCAAGAAAGTGATAAGGGTGGACCATCTAATGCGAATATGGTCACTATAGCCCAAGCCATGACCAAACAACAGGTCACCCAACCTCCTAAGCAACCTGTTACTCAACCTAAAATCACTCCCGCACAAAATAAAATTCCCTTCACTACTTCCTTCCTCCAAACAGTTGAGCAAAATGCTTTAAATAGACAAAAATCTAAAACAAAGCCAAATACAAACTTTCAACAATCTACAATACAACACAATCCAACTTCAAAACTCCTCCATAATATCTTTCCTACCAATGTTTTACACAATAGTAACATGGCATCTAATCTGCATGTTCCTCCATCCTACGCCCATAACACTTATGGCAATGCCCCACCAAATCAATATGGGGGGCAAACTAGTAGTTTGGAAGCTATGGTGAAACAATTGGCTTCACGTATGGACCGGATAGATCCCTACCGTCCCTCGTATAATTATCGAGAGATTTGTAGCCAACCATTGGATCCCATAGTGGTAGCTCAACCATACCCTAAACATTTTCCCATGCCCGTCCCGCCTATCTATAAAGGAACCGAAGATCCCATAGAACATCTTCGCATGTTTAGGATAGCATGTCATGACATATCGCATAACGACTTGCTATTACTAAAAATGTTCCCCAAAAGTTTAGGTGGAATGGCGTTAGAGTGGTATTATCAATTGCCCACTCATTCCTTAAGAAACTTTGAAGAAACAGACTGAGTCATTTGTTCATCAATTTAGTGCCTACATCGAGAGGCATGTAACTATTAAAGACCTATACAATTTAAAACAAGATAAAGACGAATGTTTTGCTGATTTCTTAGCAAGATGGAGACAATTGACAGGAAAACTGCACTTTGTGCTACCCTATAGGGAAATGTTAGACATTTTCATTAACAATTTACAAGAACAACTTTCTTATGAGCTATCAACAACTACTTTGACTACCTTCGATCAAGCTATAGACTTAGCTCGAAGGGTAGAAGATGCCCTCATTAGGAGAGGCCAACTTAGAAAGAAGGATGATGAGAAAACATCTAGAAATCAATATAAAAACAAACAAAGTTGTCGGTGATGGAGTCACTGACAGCAGAAATGTTGCTAATGTCAATGCAACAAAAACAACAGAAAAATTCATCTTGAAACCTCCTGATAAGCCTCCTCGAGAGTTCACTAGATTAAACCAACCTTTATCAACTATTTTACCTCAACTTCTTGAAAGAGGTTTAATCCAACTCGCCACCTATCCGGGAACCCGACCCAAGCATACCCGGATATAGAGCTGATTTGCACCGTGATTTTCATAGAGGTCCCTGGACATTCTACCAACGCTTGTAAGAGATTGAAACATAAAATACAAGATTTGATTGACAATAATGAAATGGAAGTGCAAGCCTTCCAACCTAAACAAAACCCTCCTAATAATACCCAAAAGACTGCTCCCCAAAATCAAAATCAGAATGCCAATCAAACTTTAGACATATTTCAACACCCTTTACCAAGACATGGTAAAGAGGTAGCCAATCAAATTGAACATCACAATGTTCCCCCTCCTACCCGATATGTAGGAACCATTAGCGGGCAATTACCTGTTCAGGACTCTCACACATTCGACACAACCTTATCCCTGGTTACAACCAGGCTCTTACATAATTTTCAAACTTCTGATTCTAGCAATATAGAGTCAGATAGTGAGAGTGAAGTAGACACCATTCAATCGAATAGTTCTGAAAACGAATCAGATCCTATTCAACCTATCACAGATGCTAATGTTCCAGTAAGAACCATTTCCCGTAAGAGTCACTACTCGACCTTCTTCTAATGAAGTCCTTCCTTATGAACAAGCCATAAACTCTCAACCGAGACCCTTTCAACGTCATCACTATAACATTGTAGGTACCATCGGAGTCGTCACCCGACAACAAGCTCAAAATCCCCAACAAGAACCAAACCAGAACGATGGATCAGCTCCATTTGTTCTGAAAAATCCTAATAAAGGAAGTCATGCTCCTATTGTTCAAACTAAACCCCCTTACAACATTAATGAGCAATTGTCTAATACCACCGCCAGAATCTCCCTTTTAGATTTATTAAGATCCTCCCCCACCCATAGGGATGAATTGATGCTTACTTTGAGCCATATGATGGTACCTCAAAACATCCAACCCGAAGCTATGGCCAATACTATCATCACGCGAGAGATTGATTGTATTGACTTTCGGGATAAAGATATCCCACAACACACTTTACACAAGGATAATCCCTTGTATATTACAACTTTAATTGGGGATGTAGTCATCAAACGAGTCCCGATTGATAATGGCTCATCTCTAAACATTCGCACCTTTGACTTCTACCAACGATTTGGTTTTAGAAGTGATGAAATGAAGAAGACTGATATGATTATCAAAGCCTTTAATGACGAAACACAAGAAACGTGTGGAGTCATTACCCTCCCATTGCAAGTTGGTCCTAGAACCCTTGAGACAATCGTGTTCATTGTACATTGCCCAAGCATCGTACAATATACTTTTGGGTCACCCTTGGATTAACGCCATGCGAGAAGTCCCATCAACTTTACACCAATGTGTTAAGTTTGAGTTTAAAAATCAGTTGGTCACTATTCATGGTGACCCTAGACCTTTTGATATGTGTGCATTGGCAGTAACCAGCTTGGAGTGCAATTTTGCCCCGCTCCGTCATCCACATATCCTAGTTCTTCTTCATCTAAAACTCGTGAAATATAAACCCATCATTTCATCTATTCCTCCTCCATTAACTTCATCTTCCCATATAGATCAACCACCTGCTAAACAAATCACTGTAGAACATCAAAAAGCTCTTAAAACTACAACCAATTCTTCAAGTTCTAATCCCATAAATTCAAAACCTTCAGACACATCTATCATACCTTCCACATCTCAAAACATAGGTAATAAGCCTTCTACATCTTATGCCCTTTCTGATGATTTTTACCAGATTTATCTACAACCTTAATATCAGAAAAAATGAATGATTTCATGCAAGATTCAGACCTTTTAAATCAATTGCCGCCATCTCCTCGTACTTTGGGCCTCCCACAACCTATGGGAAGTACTTACCAAGTCGGGAGTTGCGCCTTCATTTACAAAGGATATGACTGGGGAAGAATCCCTCAGAATATCAAAACCCATCATGATGGATATGCTCGGTGCTATTTTACCAACGATTATATTAAAGCTAAACCCATGATGCTTAAAATGGGATATAAAGGGAAAGGCTTAGGACCTTTCCAAAATGGCATGAAAGAACCTTTCGAGGTAGAACCATGGCCTCGCCCGATGTGGTGTGGGCCTATTACCTAGTAAGGGTCAACCCTTTCCTTTTGAGGATGATGATCATCTCATATGCTATCAAGACTATTTGGATAGACATGTTGATTTACCTCTTAAAAATCCGTCATTTTCATGCAACATGCTATCCATAGCATACCCCGAAATGATTGTCGACCCCGATGAAGAGTTGGAAGGAGATATCTTCCATGATGTCTCTCGTTGAAGAGATGTTGTATAACGGGTTTTATTTTGATGGTTCTATACCAACCATAGCTCAACTTGAGGCCACCGACCCTCATAACGAATTATCTAAATTAACTTTACAAGAGTTACAAGAGTTGGGCGTTTCACCTGCCCCACCTAATTTTGAAAGAGATCTACACATGGAGGTAGAAAATGTCCTTAAAATTAATATTGGAACTGAGGACAACCCTCACATAATCAACATTGGAGCAGAACTAAGTCAAGAAAAACAAGAACAATACATTGCATTTCTTAAAGGGTATGAAGATGTCTTCGCTTGGACATATGAAGATATGCCAGGTCTAGACCCTTCTGTAGTCATGCACCACCTAGTGGTCCATCCGGATGCTAAACCTGTTAAACAAAAACTTAGAAAAATGCATCCCAAAGTGGCTCTGCTAGTCAAAGGGGAGTTAGAAAAACTCCTGAATGTTATCTTCATACAAGCTATTGATTATGCTGAATGGATCTCCAATGTAGTTCCAGTCACCAAGAAAGAAGCCACCAAAGTTAGGGTTTGCACAGATTTCAGAGATATTAACGCTGCATGCCCTAAAGACGACTTTCCTCTTCCAAATATGGACCAAATTATTGATTTTACTGCCGAAAGTGGGATGATGTCCTTAATGGACGGATTCTCCGGCTATAATCAGATCAGGATAGCTCCTGAAGACCAGGCTAAAATAGCCTTCATTACCCCTTGGGGTACCTTTTGCTGGAAAGTGATGCCCTTTGGCCTAAAGAATGCCGGGGCAACTTATCAACGGGCCATGACCTACATCTTTCATGATATGATGCATGATATCCTACATGATTATGTAGATGATATTATAGCTCGCTCTCTTATTGAAGATCATCATTTAGACGATTTAAGAAAAGTTTTTAATCGATTACGAGAATATCTCATTCGATTAAATCCAGAAAAATGTATATTCGGAGTTAAATCCGGCAAGTTATTAGGGGTTTTAGTTTCTTTACGTGGTATCGAAATTGACCCTCTCAAAATTGCGGCTATCACTGATATGCCCGCACCCACTAATATATTCGAATTACGAAGTTTACAAGGTAAACTTCAAGCTATCCGTCGCTTCATTGATAAGTCAGCGGACAAAACTGGTCCCTTTCTTAAACTCCTTAAGAAGGACGTCCCCTTTAATTGGGATACGTAATGTAGAGAAGCTTTTGAACTTCTCAAGCAATATCTCCTTAACCCTCCGGTGCTTTCACCGCCTAAATCTGATCGCCCATTTCTTTTATATATTTCTGCTTCATATTCTGCCTTAGGAGCTATGTTAGCTCACCTTGATGATGAAAAACGAGAACGCGCTAATTATTATATTAGCCGAACTTTCGTCAGTTATGAAACTCGCTATACAGCGTTAGAAAAGTTATGTCTAGCAGTCGTGTTTGCTACGCAAAAATTACGACATTACATGCTTAGCCAAAAAACGTATGTCATTGCCAAATATGATCCTTTAAGATATCTCATGAGTCGACCTTATTTATCGGGTCGCACAGCCAAGTGGGTTCTTGCTCTAAGCGAGTTTGATCTCACCTTCATAGGACAGAAGTCTCGTTAAGGGTCAAATCATAGCAGATCAATTAGTCGCTGCACCCTTAGAGTCTACTCATCCCCTCATTATCGAGTTTCCCGATGAATGCCTTCAATTAGAGGCGCACCTTGTTGAACAATGGTCCTTATACTTTGATGGAGCCCGATGCATGAGTGGGGCTGGTGCGGGTATTATTTTAATATCTCCGCAAAAACATCTTATTCCTCCGTCCTTCAAACTAACCTTTGCTTGCACCAACAATACTGTTGAGTATGAAGCTCTAATCCTTGGATTACGAGCTGCTTTAGCGCTTAAAATTAAAAACCTCTTAGTTTTTGGGGATTCCCAATTGGTTATAAACCAAATTAATGAAGTTTATCAAACCAGAGATGATAAACTTCGCCCATATAAGGCCTATGTTTTACAACTAATGGCCTTGTTTGATCAAGTTACCTTGGAAGCCATTCCTCGAACTAGCAACCGTGCAGCCGACGCCATGGCCGCCGCTGCATCTCTCTTGCCCTTGGAGTTAGACGACGAATATGCCACTATCATCATTCGTCGACTCCAGGAACCCGCTTCACATAAGTCATGCTTAGAGCCTTTGGATGTGTTTCTAATCAAGGAAACCACTCCTGAACTCTGGTATACAGACATATTTGATTTCCTCCAAAATGGGACTTTCCCTGCTAATTCTAATCGCAACCAACGTCGGTTATTACGTCGACGAGCAAGTCGATTTGTAATCATTGGCAATACTTTATATAGGAGATCTTTTGAAGGTATCCTATTAAGATGTCTAAATTTAGAAGAGTCTAAATCAGCCTTAAGTGAAGCCCACGATGGATCTTGTGGAGGACACTTTAGTGGTAGCGTCATTGCTAAAAAGCTCCTTCGGATAGGATACTTTTGGCCTACCATGGAAACGGATGCACATGAATATGTGCGCCATTGCGACAAGTGTCAAAAACATGCCGACCTTGTCCATGCGCCCGCACAAGAGCCGCAGTCTATTTCTTCTCCTTGGCCCTTTTCTAAATGGGGCTTGGATATTATTGGTAAAATTAACCCCGTGTCTTCTCGATGGACATAAGTTCATCATAACCGCCACCGAGTATTTCACGAAGTGGGTCGAAGCTATGCCTTTAGCTTCCTGCACCGGTTCACAAGTCTCTAAATTTATTTTTAATCAAATCATCTCGCAGGTTCGAAATTCCCGCAAATCTCATCTCTCGACAATGGAACTCCATTCAAAAATAAAGATGTTAAAAAATTATGTCAAAAATATAAGATTCAACATCGCCGGTCTACTCCCTATTATCCTCGTGGTAATGGTCAAGCGTAAGCTTCTAACAAAACTCTAATCAAAATTCTCAAAAGACTAGTCAATAAACTCGGCCGTGACCGGCATATTCAATTATATCCAGCTCTCGGGCTTATCGAACTAGTGTTCGAACCCCCACATGCACTTCACCATTTGTTTTGGTATATGGTGCCGAAGCAGTTTTTCCATTTGAATTAGAAGTTCCTTCTTTGGCTCTGCTACTTCAAGACACCGAAGTAGGAGATGAATATCGCACCGTGCAGACTCACCAACTGGAACTCCTAGACGAAAAATGCATCAATGCTTTAGAGCATCTCCGTGCATACCAAAACAAGCTTAAAAGAGCATATAATAAGAAAGTTCGTCATCGATCCTTTGAGATTGGCGATCTTGTTCTAAAAGAAAATCAAAAAAATACAAATGCAACCAAAGAACTGAAAGGTAAATTTGAGCCCAACCGGCTTGGACCATACATCATTACCGCAAAATTTGAATCAAGAGCATATAAATTATCTACCTTAGATGGTAAAGAACTTAAAGAACCCATGAATATTTTACATCTCAAACGTTATTATGCATAAATTTGATTATTTCATCCATGTATATATTTGTTCAAAATCATTCAAAACCCTCAAAAACATTCATAAAATCTTCAAAAATCTTCAAAAATATTTATCGCATTTATTTTGTAAAGTTTCTTTTGCTTTAAAACAAAAATCAACATAAAAAATCCAAAAACAGCTATATGCTTGACTCTTTCGAAACCAAAACAATATACAGAATAAAGAGAGAGTCAACATTCTCAAAACTTTCTCAAAATCATTATTTTCTTACAATTATTGCAGTTATATGTTTCAACTTATTTTGGATAAAACTAGCATTTATTTGGCATCCCTCACTTGCACACTCACATAATAAATATCTTGATTTTATCTCGGCATGATTACTAATCTCTCTTATATCAAAGTTCACAAAAATCAATTAAATAAAGTTTGAGCATAGAGAATTGATCTTGGTATTTACTTAAACCAAGCACATCTTTTCACAATAAAATGATTATATTTGTAATTTCCATGTTTTGCTACATAGTAGAACCGATTTCTTGAGTGAAAAGTTTCCCCTGCTATCCTATCATGCACATGGTCTAGAATCTTTGAGAATTGGCAAAAGGACAAGCTCACCCCTACCTGTAATAAAAATCCCTTGCTCTACAGACTAATCCGAGCAAGTATCCCTAGAAAAAGAAAAAGAAAAGAAAAGTTCAAGAAAAAGAAAAGAGAAAAGAAAAATGTTATTCTATATCATTCCAACAATATTTCAAGCACTATCTCAAAAATCAAGCAAAAGAAAAATAAGCAAAGTTCAAAAGAAAGCAAGAAAAGCAATAAAATCCCTTTCCCTACCCTTTGAAAAGAAAAGAAGGGTTGATGAGCTTGAATCCCTGGAATTCTCAATTATTCGAAAACTGTGAGGTAAGCCCCATAACAGGTGGTTTGTGCCCAACCTGCTTGGCCTTGGGTAACTCCTAGCGTGGCGATATGTCCGTCACATTAGCGACCTTCTTTTGTACAGACCTATGTCTCGCTTATGGATTAGCTAGCTCTTGATAATCCGATCTACATAGTAGCCTAGTATGGTTATATGCATCTACATCATGGTTAATGAACACTTAGTTGGTTTATTCAAATCACTTGTATCATAGTATCTTGCTCAAAATTGGTAATTGAACCATACAATTGCACACACATTTGTATTTGAGAGATTTTGTCTATCATTATGATAAATCAAGATTGGCAATGAATTCACTTATGCACATGGGATTCCTTATAAATCTAATTTTTTCAAAATACTTTGAAATATTATTTTTGCAACTTGTTTGGAATAATCAAGTACAATTATTTACCACAAAGACAACTATATAATAGAAGAAATCAAAAATTTCAATTAAAACATATCATATATATCTTATCGACTTTCACGACGATGGTATAATTCCAAAACCAAAATTGGAGTTTTATGCTTAGCGCAAGTCCTCATTTTCATCTTTTCTGTTCATTAAAAATCAACCATGCAATAAAACTATTTTCTTTGATCTTCACGATGATGGTATAAGTCTATACCTACATATTCTATACCTAGCGAAAACCATTGTAACAATATTTTCTCCAATTTATCAAAATTCATAAAAACCATATGACTTCATTCTATTACACAAATTATGCTTTTCAAAAGCAAACACATTTTTATTATTTCATATCATTATGTCAACCTTTGCATTTTGCAATGATGGTATAATTCTTAAGGAATTATTCAACAATTTTATCACACTTAGGAATTTATGCCTAGCAAAAATTATTTTACAATATTTCATGCATAATATTTTTATGGAAATCTGAAAGCAAACCATCATCATCATCATTTGCATCATCAC